>CAHIKZ030003786.1:0-55000 GCA_903632075.3 Acanthosepion pharaonis
AAATTTTCCTGACCTCAGATAAAAAAAAAAGAACCAGATAGACCACAAAAAGCCGCCAATAACCCAGATCATAGAAGAACAACTTTTTTGAGCCCCCCGGGATTTGATGACAGAATCAAAAAAAGGATAAAAAAACAGAAAAATTCACGCAGGACTTTCCTGAACAAAAAATGGATACATATGAAATCAAAAAAAGAATCAAAAATAATCAAGATTTAACTTTTCTGCATACTTAACAAAATTTTGGAAAACCCCCGTGCGGAAAAGAATATAAAGGTTGTTAAAACTTTTTCCCCTAAAAAATTTTTTAAAAAAGTTTTGAAAAATTTTTAACTGAGGGAAAAACCTGTTTAATCAATGAATACTAAATTTTTCCCTTATCGGGAATTTTACCATTATCTTGCAACCACGCATCACAGATGAAAATTTTTTTAATTTATTTTGTCCTTCAGTTTGAAATTTTAAATGATGTTTAAAAAGAAAAAGGTGAAGACACTAGTATAATGTTTTGATTGCTGTTGCCTCTGGCTTTCATATAGTCGGGGGTAAATAATGCTAACTCCTTATCCCAGAAAATGAGAATGCATTAAAAAATTGTATACAATTTGCTTTTATTATATTATCTGCAGCAGCTTCTGCTGAAAATCAATTTTAAAATTTAATGATTTCTATACATGCAAATAAAACCTTTATCTGTCTCTCATTACCAATAGTTGGGCAGGTGAGTGGAGGTAATTTCTCTTCTATTATGGGTAAAGTGGTTACACCTGATGATGCTAAACAAATCTTGTTTCAGTAATATCCAACTGAATCACTGTATAACTAATGTTATTTCACACAGACATCACAAAGTATTTATCATTTTATTTTTATAGTAATTAAAATTTAATGCTTCTTTATCATTTGTATGTTTTAGATTAGCTTGAATATGGTCTAAGGAAAGTAACTCATTTTGCAACATGGAAACTTTTGAGCTTTCCTTGTTTCAGTTTGTTAATCATACATTAAGTAGTTTGTTTTTTTTTCTTCTTCCTATTGGTAAACTACAAGGATCCACGGCCATTAGATATAGTCATTCTAATCATCATTCTAGATTTACCATTGATTGTTTCATATTGCTTGGCACCAACCTCCCTGATATTCTTGTGAGTAGAGTTTGCAATCAACTACATAGACAGTATCAGCATCTAAGTAACTTTCCTCTGTCTTTCTATCCAGCAGTTCTCATGATTACATTTAAAATTGCTTCATCTATACATGACTCTATTGTCACACATTGACTTTTGTTTAGAACATATTTTCGGCATCTCTGAGCTTTTTTTTTTAGTTATATTGAAATGCTTTTTTAATCTATCATTTGACCATTTACCCAAGAACAACACAATGTAATCATTTGGGCTTTGTAAAAATTCTCTGGAATCATTTAGCATTTTTACTTTATAATCTGGTCATAAAACTTTAGTTGGGATCATCGAGTCAATGCGAATGAGTCTTTGCTTGGCTACATAGTACATGCTTTGCCAGGACCACATACAGTTTTGTATTCAGTATTCCTTCTAGATTGTTTTCTGCACAAGGCTATAGAACCCTGTCTTTCCTGTTACTTACCTATAGCTATATTTCTAGCCTATCTCAAAGATATGCAGGTGAATTTCAATAAATGTGAGAAATGTTCATCTGTCTGCGTTTCTTTGAACAAGTAATTCTATTTTGGTAACATGCTACTTGTTTATATTGAATACAAAAACAATGCAGGTCAGAATGAGTTCCCAACTAGCTAGCTATGCATATGACACAACTATTTACTCCTGTCTTAGTAGCAACTCTCACAGATTTGAAATCTATCTTCCGGAATAATATTCCTTTATTGTCCTTTTCTCACTTCTCTCACTAAGTCTAAAGTCTTCTCATTCTCTTTCACTCCCTGTAACCCAGAGCATTCTAGTGGCATTAGCACCTTGTTTGGGGATGAAATGATAAAAAAGGAAAAAAAAAAAAGCATTTTGGGAACAAGACATTTTAATTTGTTTTAGTTTTTTTTTTTTTAAAACAACATTTATATCTTAAAATCATCTTGACAATTTGTCACAAAGCAAGTTTGATTCTGTCTCAAAACTTTGAAACTAATATATATATATATATATATATATATATATATATTCCTGTCTATAACTTTGTGAACGTCTACAAATGGACAGTTTTCTTCATCATTCATGCAAATGGAAATAATTACGATTTACCCTGTATTAATTATAGCTATGTAGGATAGTGAGAGAATGCCTTCATTCAGTATTTAGCAACAGAAGTTGAACTCTTCCTTTTGGACACTCATTGATTATTTGTTCTGGTAATTTGTGAATCGAGATTTTAATCTGATTTTCTGTTGACATTTGGTCTGGCCATTTGTGTATAATCAATTTAGACAAGACATTAACAAAAGGTCACTTGATATCCAAAGTAACAATTATCTGATATATATTCAGTTACTAGTTTCTACATATATGCTATGACATTATTAGAAGATTCACAACATGTCTTGAGGTGTCAACTGATTGGTCAGCTTGCTTGAACAGCAATTAAACAGTTGTAAGCTCTGCTTTTAATGATGGACATTGTTTGGCTTAACTGACACATAATTTGCTGGACAGCACATGTTTGTTTGTTTTGTGTGTGTATATATATATATATATATATATATATATATATATATATACACACACACATATATATATATATATATATATATATATATATATATATATAATGTGCACCCATGCATACATAAAAATAGCATTTTTATTTATTTACCTATCAGTAGACTTTTGCGCTTGTCATTTTTCAAAATGGGTGCTCATTTATTTTGAACACTTCCAAGACCTATTCTTTTCATGTTTTCCAGAAGGAATGTGCTGGCAGTTCAAAAGAATTTCATTCTTTTGCTTGTTAATATTTTTAAAATTCTATTATTTGCAAAAATAACTAAAAAAAAACTGACATTCTATGAAACTGTTAGCACACTGATATATTCCTTTTTTGAAAACATGAAAAGACCACTAGGTCTTGGGAGCATTCAAAATAAAGCAGTGCTCATTTGAAAAATTGCTAACATAAAACAAGCTGTTTGTGTGTAAATAAATATAAAACAATGTTTGTTTTATGTGCATTGAAAATTTCTTTTAAATGTATTTAAATGGAACACTTGTATACATACACACAGAACTAATGTTGAGAAATGACTGTACAAGTCCATAGAAAGAGTTTCTTCTATTCTGTTTTCAGCTTACCTTGCAAGCCATTATTAGCAAGTTCAGTTCTTACTTTGTGTTTCACTTGTGCCAAACTCAGTAAATATCAATGAGACTGCAAAGTTTTGTAGGTGAAAAGCCTACATGTATATGGTAAATACTTGTAAATATTTGGATATTTGTCTTACAAGAGTAGCAGTAAAAAGATTTCATTTTAATCCATAGTCTTATTACCGTTTGGTACTTGAATTACCTAAAATATTAATTTAAAACTAGATCAGTAAGAAGGTCTGTTGTGCATAAAATCCTGTTTGCACATGTCTATGCACCTCTTTTTTGATGTGTATGTGTGTACACAGCTAATGTATAATTCATAATTTATAGTTATACACTTGATCATGTTTCTCACAAACACCTTATGGCATCTTGGCCTATTGCCATAGACGATGTTAATTTCAAAAGTTATTTCTAACAAGTTTCATTCTCACTAAATGCTTTAGGCTTATGGCCATATCACATTGAAACATCAGTTCTTGAATGATTACCAAAATTAAGCAATGTCATGCCTGGTCAGTACCTATAAGGTGACCACTTGAGGATACCAGGTACTGTAAGCTTGAATGTGGGTGGTGTAATGGATAACGACTCAGAATTGGAAATCAGAGAACTGAATTCCAATTCCAGTTGGGTTTCTGATATTTACTTATGTGCAAATACCCTTGGAAAGTTAAAAAATCTCCTCTTCTCCCCAGCAATATTTTCTGGCTTTAAATAACCCACAAAAGGTTGATAAGCTGTAAAAACAAATTGATCAATCACTCCCTGAGTGCATTAACCCATTTCAACTTTTAATTGATGCACTTGATATCTGAATCTGCATTTGAATTTTATTGGCCTTCTATTATCTTTTCCTGATGGTCATAAAATGTTTTTCTGCTCAGAGATATATATCTGTCATGTGTTATGAATGACAATGGACATACAAACCATATCCTGATATTACCTTTTTAAAATATTAACAGATAAAGTAGATTGCCTACTTGCTCAGTCACCACCTTTTCAGAGGTCCAATTACTCTCAAATCCAATTGTTTTATACTACTGTGGTTATTTTCATCTGGCTACACTCATCATTCTACTAAAAAGCTATTCCAATTTCAATCAAACTTATTCCAATTTGTAACCAAATATGGAATATTTTTAATTCTTCCCCATCCACCTCGTATTTTGATTAATTTCCTTTTTTTTTTTATTGTCAGTAATTAGCACTACAGTCAATCAAAATAACCTGCCATCTTGCTCTACTCTACAAGTTTCTTTTGCAACTGTACCAATGCAAACTAAATGGTGAAGGTATTGAAAAAACAAAATAATTTGATTCTATTTAACATATCTAAATTATCATCTATGTAAACTAAGGAAATTTGGCAGATAAGACAAAGATATCCAGCAAATTTTATTTCAAATTTTCATATATTAAATTTTTGCATTTGGGGTGGAAAAACATTAAGAAAATGTTGTTTTCAATTTAATCACAACAAATAAGCAATGCACAGCTGGTATTTAAAAAAAAATTATCATGTCCCTGTAGACAATCACAGGTTACCACAGATTCTTTTATTTATTATCTGTGAATTTAGCATGCATTCTTAAGATAGGGGAGTGGTTTTCCCATTGACTTATCCATGGTTTGAAATTCATTTTTTTTTTTTTTTAATTAGACTTTCTCAGCCAAGACTAGAATCTCGTCTACCCTACTGTTTAACCCCTAGATCGTGGGAGAAGAGATAGATTGAAGGGTATTTGTTCAAAAAGTGAGTGCACCAGACTAACTTTGAACTTAAACTTGGTGTGCAGATTTCATTTTCTGTGCTGATATCCTTTACACTATTTGCATTGAGTTTAGCATAGTAAATGTTTTCTTCTGAAAACATCTTTGTTCATACTAATTGTTGTAGCATATCTACGGACAATAATGGGTATGTCCCCATTCACATATTTACAGTAGTAAATACTGTACGTTGGTCTGCAGTTAGAGATTGTAGAATTCACTTGACTCACTTCTAGCAGTTGACTACTTCTTTTTATGCACTGCGAATCTTATCTTATATGTGTTGTTCTTGTCCCAAGTATTGTCGATTATTCTATTCAGTAACAAGGTTTTTAGTGTGATATGCATTTTCTATTGCCATTGCTGGAAATATTCTTGAATGTTTGTAATATCTTTTAATGCAGCAATATGTTGCTGAATGTTAGTAAATCCTTACTATTTCAAAGCATTTTTCAACTTTGGTATAAAAGCCTGAAGAGATACATCTGATTAATTAGAGGATTGAACTTTTCTTTCATGTAATAAGCTAAGCCAGGAACTCACAAATTAATAGTCCTTCATGATTCTCAATCCCAAATCATTTATTAGAGTCTGTTACATTCTCTTCCTATCCAGTTCTTCTATTAACCCTGCCAAAAATTATGAAATTAGTGCATAGTTTCTTTTTTTATTTTGTGGTAAATAAACTAATCACAAAATATATTTTTATTTAATACTTGAACATTATAGCTCCTTCATAAAATATACCTTGAAAACTTGATTAAATTATTTAAATTGAAGTTATATTTTTTTCCAAGTCATGTAGAGGAAAATATCATGGAATAATCCAATGTTTAGGCCAAAAATTTGGCTTATGGCCATATATTGAGTACCCAATCTCAACATTGCTTAACTTCAGTTATCATATAACTGGTAAACAGTGGCTACTCCAGGGGTTGGACTGATTGGGCTGAGTCTGAGCAGTCCAGCTATGTATGTGTTTCAAAGCAACAAAAACCTCTAGGATCACATCATTTATTCTTGACTTTATTACAATCTAAATATATTTTCTGGCTTTAAATAAACCACAAAAATTTTATAAGCTTTAAAAAAATCAAATTACACAAAAATTATGAAATAGTCTTGTAATTTACATTCCTAAAACAAATACCAGCAGAGGCCTAAATATGCAAATCAATCTACAGCTAAAAGAAAATTCTTGCAAACCTCAACAAGCATTTTGGCATAACTAATTGAAAAGGAAACATGGCTTCAAAAAAGAACTGTTGATTGAAAGAATGGAAAGGATTGTGAAACTCATTCAAGAAGGCATTCTGTAGTGGAGGAATCTGACAAAAGATGGTGGTTGTCTCCACTCAGCTGCGTCTAATGTTTGATACAAATATAAAAGAAATGGAATGGTTTAAAAAAAAAATTTAGACCATGAAAAACATCAAAGCATCAAGATAGAAAAATCAAAGTGACATGACTTGAAAATTGAAAATTTTCAAAACAAATGTAAAGTCAAAACATGATTCAGTTCAGGTACATTTTAAGGTGAAATGGTTAGCAAGCTTTCATTGTTCGATCAATTATGACTGATTAGTGAGTTTGATCCTCATTGGGTGCTCAGCACTTTCAGCCTGGTGACACATCTAAGCTACATTCAGGGAATCATTTGGAGCACCTTGATGTGGTGTAAATTTGTCTCCCCAGATCAATTTATGACTGAATAGTGAGTTTGATCCTCACTGGGTGCCTCATGCTTTTGGATTTGTGTCACATCTAAGCAATGCTTAGAAAATCACTAAAACATGATTCAATGTTTATGATAGAACTGTAAGAAATCAATTGAATGAAATAAGATTTATATGCAGGAAAACCAAATGAAAATCACAACTAATTGAAACTGAAGAAAATAAGGTTCTTCTTTGATGTGTCGTGTCCCTTCAGGATGTTGTTGATCATGGCTCTCCACGATTTCCTGTCCTTTATAGCTCTTGATAAATTTTGTCTTTATGTTACCCCTTCAAAACCTTGTTCCATCATCCATTTACTCAAGGTTATGCATTGTTTCCCTCTGTCCCTCTTGCCTTCAATCTGTCCTATAAGTATCAAATTTTCCAAGCCTTCTTTCTTCATTATGGGCCCTAGAAATTTCAACTGTTTGTTCCTGATGTTAGATATAAGTGTCAGTTTTGTTTCCATTTTCTCTTAAACTTCACCATTACTCACATGTTAAGTCCATGGTATTTTAATATTCTTTTGTAGAACCACATTTCTGTTGATTCAAGTTTCTTATTTATCTGAGAGGATGTTGTCCAGCATTCATTGCCATATAGGAGGATTGATATTACATAACTCTTTAAGTGAAATCCTCTTTCACTATTAACATGAAATAGTCAAGGTAAAAAGTTACTTTGCTTTAAAAAAAGATAAAAAAAGAGATTAAAATAAGCAAAAACAAACAAACATGGTGTATGGGAAATTGGATGTAAGTAATATCCAGTGATGAATGAAGAATCTGAATTGGCCAAAATGATGATTTTTGTGCCCATAAAGAAAATACATAAATTAATTATACTGTTAATGTGTCATGTAACAGAAAATAAATAAAAATTAACTATAGTGCTAAAAATAATTGTGTCAATTATAATTATCATTAATTCACTCTTTCTAAACCCCATTTCTCTCCTTTACACACACAAATACATGACATTCCCACTGTTGGACAGGCAGTCAATGTGGACAAGCCACCAACACGTACACCAACAAAAACTTTGGCTCCTCTTCCTTTTATAATAGTGACATTTATCTTTTAGCACTCAACAGAAATTTGAGTTAAGAAAACCCCAAGACACTTCTTGTATTTTCCAACTAAATTATCAGGACACTCATTAAACACATTTATAAAAACAGAAAGATTGTGTACACTTTATTTCTTAGCATTCTGTCAGATTCCAATCCATATTTGATCTACATTTGACCCTAAACTCACAATTTTACTCAGTATCACTATCTCTCATTTCTCCCATGCCACATGATATAACCATATAGTAAATAATATTTGTTTTGTTATTTCCACATTTTGCTGTTTCTCAACTTTGCGTATTTTTGTATATATAAATGTTAGGGGGTTTATAATTATTTCCTCAGAGTTATAACTCCCCAACAAAATATATAAAGATGACTATCAGAAGAAAACACAAATTTCCCTTGTCATTCATTTTATGGGGTGTCTGTGATTTAAAGGACATGGAGAGATACAACAATTGTCTCAACAATCAATGCATAAATGTACATTGAAATCCTGGATAATGTTCTCGTTCCTTTCATAGAAAATTGGTTTGGTGTGGATAAAGTTTTTTTTTTTTTTTTTTGATGATAATGCATCTTGACACAAAGCTATGGAGATGAAAGTTTTTCTTCAGGAAAGGCATATAAAATCAATGACATGGTCACTGAACAGCCTGGAACTAAATCCATTTGAAAATTTATAGTGGAACATTAAAAAGTGTCCATGAGAATTCTCTATCCATTAAAGAAAATATATTAACCAATAAAGTAGAGTTGGGACTACTTTGATAAAGAATATTGATTAAAATGCGTAAAATCCCTGCCTGAAAGAATTAACTTGATCGCAAAAGCCTAACGTTAAGCAGTTTTTTTTTTTTAAGCATTACAGCCCAAACAAGGTGGGAGTGCCTCTAGCATGCAAGGGGTTACAGAGAGTGAGAGCAAGAGTAAAGAGGGGTGTTTCATAAAAGGATAAAGAGAAGGATGGGGATCAAGATCAAGGCAACAGAAGATGTTGAATGACATAACATTTGAATATTTGAAGATTATAGCTATCAGAGAAACAAGTAAGAGGAAGGGAGTTCTACTGTCAGGAAGTGCAAGAGAAGAAGGTGTTGGAGTAGAAGAGGCAGTTACATTTAACTGTTTCGATAGTGATGGAGTGGAGCCGAGATGCCAACCTAGTAGCATGCTTAAATACATGCAGTTGGGATACCAGTGAAAGTAGCTTGTCAGAGGAGTTGCCATGAAAATATTTGTAGAAAAGACAGAGAGAAGCCACAGCACGTCTGTATGAAAGTAACTGTAGTCAAGATGCCAGATCAGGACATATCCCATTGCATATCTGTCTCTGGATTTTGTTGAGATGAAAAGCGGGGGCACCAGACCATATATGGCAAAAGTATTCACTCCAAGGATGAATGGTAATTTGTAGATTTGAATGATGGACACAGGTGAGAAAAACATTCTGGCATGACACAAACTATTAATTATAATTTTTGTTAATGAATTTCATATTTCTCCTCGATATTGGGTTATTCCATATTTTCCTCTGCATACCTCGGAAAAAAGATATACTATTAATTTAAATAACTTAATGTAATTGTTTAATGTATTTTTATGAAACTAGAATGCTTTGTATTTTATTAGTGATTAGTTTATTTACTGTTAAACAAAAAAAAAAACAGTGTGAACAGCTAGGTCATGAGGAAAGAAGGCTTTGAAAATCTGATACTCACAGTACAGATTGAGGGCAAGAGGGACAGAGGAAAACAATGTATAACATACTGAGTGAGTTTTAGTAAATGGATGATAGAACAGGGTTTAGGAGAGAGAACAAAAAGGCAAAATTTATTAAGAACTACAAAGAACAGGAAATTGTGGAGAGCCATAATCCCCAAAGTTCTGAGTGGACATAGCACAAAGAAGAAGAAAAAGTATTAGTCAGACACTTAGTTTTCGATCTGAACCGTCTAAAGTCCACACTCTGTCTATATTTATATCTCTTCTTTGTCTTTTTGGCTGCCTACTTCTTACATCATTATGTAAATCCTGTCTCCCTATCACGAGCTTGGGAAATGGAAAACATCAGTCACACATTGTTATTGATGATGTAAGCAGTTTCAAACTTGACATTGATATGTAAAAATAAAGTACAGATAATTTTTTAAGAAGTCAGGGATCGATTTGAGACTGTATTTGTATTGTGAACAGGAACCCCTTTTAAATGATTAAAATATAAAACAATTTTTCAATTTTAAAAATGTTGTAGATAGAGGAAGGTCTAATGAATGCTAATCTAAGAAAATTGTTAGCTTCCCAACAAAAAAATTTGACTTCTCCCCCAAAAGTCTTCCTTATCTTTATAAAAAGGCAAGTCATTTTAAATACTGAAAGGAGACACTGATAAAATGTATAACAGTCAACAAATTCAGCACCAATACCTCACCAATAATCTATCTAAAGTGTCCCTTCAGGATGTAAGTGATCATGGCTCTCCACAATTTTATGTCCTTTGTGGCTCTTAATTTGCCTTTTTGCTGTCTCATCTAATCCCTGTTTGTCAATCATTTAAGCAAAAGCTCATTTGGTAGGTTATATGTTGCTTTACTTTGTCTCTCTTGCCTTCAATATGTCTTTTGAGTGTTAAACTTTCCAAGCCATCTTCCTTTATTATGTGACCAAGAAATTTCAACGCTTTCTTTCTGATACTAAGTAGAAGTAGCCTTTTTATTTCTATTTCATCCAAAACTTCCTTGTTACTCAGTTAAAGTTAAAAGCTCTACATGTTAGTTTTACTTTGTCGGAGTTAACTCCTCCTTTAGTACATTAACCCTTTCACCAGGGGTCGCTCTTCACTGCTATAAATATTTGTCTTAAAGCCTCTAGATTTTTTTCCCTCAGGCTTGTGCGCCGACACCTTGAGGACTCTTATTTTTCCTCAGGATTTCATCTACCAACCTCGAAATGTAGGCACTAACAAGGGATAGCGTGAAAAACGTTAAGCACAATACAAACACGTACATACAGAATATTCACATACACTTTCATCTTTTGTACTGTTTCCATGTATTGTAACTTGTTATTAATATATATTTGTATTTACATATATTATCGGTCTTGTGTCTTGTTTGCTTTTCTTTGACTTCTTCTTTGGACTTAATCAAAGTCCAACCTTTTTATATAGTTGGGCCCGGTGAGCAGGAGAATCTGAACCTTACATGCGTTTCTTCTACGTCTGACTTCTATCAACAACATAACAGCCACGGCCCTCTACAACTTTTACTTTATTTCTTTACATGTGTATTTATTTGGCACTTTTTAATACAACTGTTTCCTGGTCTTATTCACCATTAATTTTTTATGTATTATATATATATATATATATATATATATACACATACAAACACACACTCACACCGTATATACTCATGTATCATGTGACATTTGTAGTCTTAATTTTGAAGCTAATTTTAAGAGAGTCACATCATACATGAGATATAAAATTAGCATATGTACTTCTGGCCTATGTACTATACAACTGAACAAACTATATATCCATTTACTGTAGTCAAAAATGTACAGTTGTATTTAAAATAAACATGATTTTGATAAAACTGATATTTTACTTAACTGTATCCAATAATAATGTAATATTCACATATTTGTTTTTTTAAGTATTTAACCCCAAGCAAGGTGGGAAGCCACTAGCACGCAAGGGGTTAGAGAGAGTTGGAGCGAGAGCAAAGAGAAGTGATAGAGGAAAGGATGAAGTGAAGGATAGGGGATAGATCAGGGCATCTGGAGACATCGATTGACATTACATTTGTTGAAGATTATAGCTATCAGGGAAACAAGAAAAGGGGAGGGAGTTCCACAGGTGAGAAGTGTGGGACATGAAGCTATTATAGTAGAAAAGATGGCTACATTTAACAGTTTCAACAGTGAAAGGGTGAGAGCAAGATGCCAGCCTAGCTGAACGCTTATTCATGAAGTCTGGGAACCAGTGAAAGCAGATCATTGGAGCAGTTACCGTGAAAGTATTTGTAAAAAAGACAGAGGGAGGCGATGGCATGTCTGTGAGAAGACGACTGTAAATGAGATGCCAGATCAGGACCAATTACATTGCATATCTGTCTCTGAATTTTATCAAGGACCTTGAGACAAACAGTTGGGGCTCCAGACCATGTATTAGTCTCATATTATAAAATACAAACATAGTGATTATGCATCTTTTCTATTGTTTACATTTATAAGATGTTTAGCTGTTTCTGGTTCAGTTGTTTATGGCTGTACACATGTATGCAATGAGTATAGTGTTACTAATGATATTTTTATGCGTCTCTTTTTCTTTTTTAACTTATTTGACAAGAATGTGAGATAAAGAGTTAGAGGAAGAGAGGTTAGTCTATTGCAATTTGGTCTCTCAAAAAAGGAACTTGCATCGTACAGAAGATACATGATAAAATCATTTTTTATAGGTGAAAATTTGGTGATTGCACAATATCAAAGATTGCACATTACACGATTATATATGGTATATACCTTTCAATATGATGGACAAGGAAAATTTTATTAATAAACTAACAATATAAAAAGCAACTCTCTTGAAAATGGTTAAAGAAGTGGCCAAAAGCACTTGGGACAATGTATAAAATGGACATCTTTTGTATTCCCTCACTCTTACCAAACAGGAAAATCTAAGAACGCTTGGAAAACTAAGTAAAACATTAATAAAGTTCTCCTTGTTCATCTTATTTTAAAAGAAAGTTTGTTGCCCAAATATACATTAATCATATATATGACCTATTCAGACACAACTCACTTTTTCTCTTGTGATATATATATATATATATATATATATATATATATATATATATATATTAAGACATTTTTATGTTTATACATTCTTTTTATAGATAAAATATTCATTGTCTGTTTCTCTGTGGTTCGATCGGTTAAGACACGTCAGGTTAAATGACGGTTCTGTATAGGATACAGGTTTGGTTTCTGTTGAAAAACGAATATTTTCTATGAAAATTTCTTGAATATTCAGGCTGGTAAATGTTATTAATACTGTTTATTATAAAACAGAGCATTTACTTAAATATTTGTATCTATAAAAAGAATGTATAAACATAAAAATGTCTTAAAATAATTGTTGGACTTTGTCCATTTCATAATATATATATATATAATTGTACATTGAAGTCAACACTTAGAGGCTACAGGCTGTTTCATGCTAGATGCAATCGTCAGGCCATATATATATATATATATATATATATATATAACTATGCATGATATCCAACGTTGATAGCATAACTCAGAATTTCATGCAGTTACTGCAATCTTTAAGTACAAATACAGCCTCTTGTATACTTATAGCTCTGTCTTATAACATTCAGCACTGTATTTATAACACCTGTAGAAGAAATATATTTATATGTACATAAAATTTTTCATGTGTGTATGCATATTTTTTATCATACATATATATATATATATATATAATGAACACTCCCATTGTTTTTGACGTATGAGTGTCAAGCAACTCAGTTCCAACCAGACTACCCACACAAATCATTTGATTATAATGGTGAAGACTTTGTGCTGAACCAACAACACATTTTTAAAGAGCTGAATACAGACAGCTGGTGCACTGTGTGCCACAAGGTCCCCAAATGACCCTCTGCAGGTTTTGAATTCAAAATTGTCCTTCTTCATGACTAGTTGCCATTCAAGGATATAGAACTCAGTCTGTCCTACTCATAGTTGGGGTAAATAGAAGAAGATTCATACCTTTCCCAAGGGTATTTATTAGCACGTAAGTTAATGTAATGAATTTGGCTGGAATTCTAACTGGGCTCTCCAATTCCTCAATATGTGCTGCTCACTGTGCCTCCTTAAATATATTATATCTAGCAATGTATAATAATAATAATTAGTCAAAGTACTATCCTACAAACATTTCTCATTCCTCTTAATAATAATTTAAAAATAATTTAGCAGATGATGTCATTTTATTTATGGTAAATGGGAATTTTACCATAATTATAATTTTCAGATTGTACTGGCATCACCTCTTCAGGCTGATCAAGCAGTCACATCCCTGACAAATCAATAAGGGTGGATTAAAACCCTATTTTCATGACTGGAATGCAAATATTCTAACCACTCTGTGACATGCCGATATTATATATATATATATATATATATATATATATATATATATATATATATATATATATATATATGTCTTAGTGCCTTTGTCAAGATATTGTTCAATCATTTTGGATCCCATAATTTCAACCAAACTTTTGGCTATTATCAAGAGTAGACATCTTAAAACTTAAGGGAAAAATATTAAATTGAAATATGTCGAGCCTGGGTTTGCATTCTCTTCAGTTCAAATAACAAAAATTATAAAAATTGAAAAAAATATGCATTCATGAAGGTCTGCTTCCAAATAATAAGTTTTGTAAGTAAATATGTAATCATATTTTTGTTTTAGTATGCAGAAAAAAATGCTTATAAATAAGCTTATGATTTGTCTATATTTCTGAAATGAGGTAGTGTAACTATTTACATTGTTCAGACTGTTGTCCTCATTTTTATTGTCATATTCACAAAGTTTCAACTGTTGTATGCTCTGGCCTTCTTCAGGTGATATGCATTGGAAGGACATATAGCCCAGTGGATAACAGTGTTGCTTGAAGTAATCCAGAGGTGAACCAAAACTTGAAGAGTTACGTTACTAAAGGGAAAATAACTAAAACTGAGATATCCAGAAAAGGCATGGCACGTGGAACTAGAACAATCTACCCCCAGGGACTAAATAAAGTGTTTGTTTTGAAATTTTAGTGTATATCACCTGAAGAAGGCTGGAGCATACAACAGCCGAAACATTATGAATATGACAATAAAGATGAGGACGATAGTCCAAACAATGTAGGTAGTGTAAATAAGCTTATGATTATATTCATTTTAATTTGCTTACAGGCATGAGCCCTAATCCTACATGCATACTTTTTCAGATTGATCACTCTTTGAAGATATTCTAAAATTTTATACTTGAATTTTCTATACTTGTTCTATAAAATGACACTACTTACTTTGTCACATCAAATCATAAATGTATTGATTATTTCTAATGTGTCAACAAGTTTAAAAGAGCCGACCAAAACACTGGTTCCACTACCTGCCAGCTTTTTACCAAACACAATGGAAAACACTGCAGGCTTGTCTTTTCTACAAAGGTCAAAGTTTAATGTGAAATAAACCAGACATTTTATCATTTTCCTTTTGGTTCTAATGAATCACATTCTTTTGAAAGAAAAAATACAAGAAAAGCAAAAAAAGTACTTTTGTCTGTCTGAGATGTTATAAATCCTGTTTTGAACAAAAAAAAAAAGTCCATGGTTTTTCTGAAGGCATTGTCTCATGTTATTGTGAACATGAAACATTCATTTGAAGGTCAAAGAGCAACCGATGTATCTTTGTCCTTGGGTATCAAGAAGGTGGGTCGAGACTTTAAAAAAAAAATGAAAACATTCATTCATGAGTAATTAAGGACAATAGAAATATTATTTTCTTGTGCAATTTTTTGTATTCAAAAGGGCATGAAAAGTCTGTGTCTTGCAAACAGAAGTTATATTTTCTTTAAACCTTTAAATCTAGAGATGTCCAAATGCACCCCCTTGTTTCACTAACACATGGGGAGTTCCTGAATGTGTCTACAATTGAGTAGGACTGTATTTTACGAGATGGTTTCTTGGTACTGATATCATCTTATATTCTGTATTGGACTGCATATTGGCCTATCTCTATAAGGAATCTCTCATTCCTCAATATTCATTACCTGCCCCAGGTGTTCTGCATGAGTTTTTAATTACTAAACTTGTCATTTGGTTCCTAATTTTGTATGTTACTGGACTTATCTTTACTTACATGACATAGTATGGTTTCTACTGTTTGTCTTATTTTTGTTGATAGTATAAGTATTTAAACAATGAGTGATATTCCTTTCCTTACTTGTAAAATCCATTTTTCTAAAATCACATACATTTTGCTGAGTATAGAATCTATAAAAAGCTCAATAAACTTCATAAATAGACTTTTTCCAGCAGCCTGACTAATATTGGCATGGAACAAAAGTTCATTATGTTTTCTTAGTGAATTTCAAAGACAACATTTAAATATTTGTGCATAAACTTTAATTCATGAGTAATTAAAGACAATAGGAATGTTCTTTTCTTGTGCAGTCTTTGTATTCAAAAGGATATGAAAAGTCTGTGTTTTGCAAAAAGAATTTATATTTTCTTTAAACATTTAAGGCTAGTAGTGTCCAAATGTACCTCCAAGTTTCACATGCTTACAGACAGGAAGTGCTTGAATGTGCCTACATTTGAGTAGCTCTGTATTTTAGTATGCAGTATTAATACCCATCATATCATTAACTTGAGGTGCCAGAAATCTACAACTTTTACAAAGTTGGATATTTCCAGAACAATATCACATAACCAAGGAGGCTAAATTTGGTATCATTTCAAAGAAATATCAATTTACTTTCATATAACATTAACTTTTAATACTTGATTTTCAATGGGTTTTGAGATATATAAATTTAATTGCATGAAGATCAAATATTCAGACTTTTCAACAATTTGGTCAGGACTTCAGGGATTTAGAAATTGAAAGCTCTTAAAGACTGATAGGGTTAAGTAAATGATTTCATTATTTCATATCTGTACAAATAAATCATAGAAAATTTAGTGTTATGAATGACTCAATAAATAGAAATTGTTTTAATTTAGAGTAGGCTGAATTCTTAGACCACTGAAAATAAATGATACATGGTAGGAAATATTGAAGATTTAAAAACTGGAAATGAGAAATATATAGCATTCTTTAAAGAATGTAGTGTATACAATTATGACAGAGACCTGTTAGCTTGTATGAAGTAATAAAATCGAGCATGGGGCACCTAGTGAGAATTTAATGCATGGCAGCTGTTAAGAATCTTTGGAACTAGTTTGCTCCATAGCAAAACTCTCTGTTGATACTTGCTACCTTGTTACAGCATGAAGCGTCAATAGTTCTGACATTAATTATTATTTTTATTGTATTGGAACAGATGTTCTAAACATTCCCTAAATGAATTCCAAAGATAATATTTAGATATTTGTATATGGACTTATTCAAAAACATATATCCTGTTTTGTTTCACCATCTTTGAAGTAGCTTCATTTCATTCTTCCAGAATTTGGCATCTTACTGGATGATGAGCTGAAATCAAATTAAATGGTAATTTGAAGGAACTGAGTTTAATGAGTGCTGTAGGATATCCCAGCCAAGCTGTAACTTATGGAAGATGAAACTCTTCTGATTGGTCAATTCTGTACAATTTTCATATATTGCTGCTCAATTTGGAACAGTCAGCCAATTAAGTGCTGTACTACATAATATAATTGGGTGATCATGTCTCTTACAATTCATGTTTATTAGGCAGAAGATTTTACCACAATAGGTTGTGATTTCTTTCTGTAGTAGACTGGTTACCAACCAAGGCTATAAAACCCAGTCTGTCTTTTTATTCAACCCATAGCTGTGGTGAAGTGATGGATTTATATCTTCCCCATTGGTATTTGTGCATAAGGGAATGTAAAAAACCTGAATGCAATTTGAACTCGGCTCTCCAATTTTTCATGCCAAACTCTTATTCATTACATCACACAGCACATCTGGAACAGTACCTGATTGAATTTATTGACTGACTTTGCAGAAGAATCTTGTAACACACAATGCCCTTCCAATCCCACCAGAGCATCATTACATCAGAGTGATGTATTCATAAGAAGAGTGATCAAGAGTAGCATATGCCCAAATTTGAAAGAGTAAATATAAGAATTAGGAAGATATAAGAAAATTATTTTTCCATAGCCATGCTTCTTCGATAATTATATATTGACTTGAGAACTAATTTTGGAGATAGCTGAGATATTTGTTCATTTTTAATGAGTGTTTTAATTGAAGACAGAAAGTGTGACACTGAAATCCAAAGGTGAATTGGAAAGATGCCTTCCAAATATTAAGCATAATATTAAGAAGCAGGAAAATTTAATTAGAAACAAATTATCAGTTCTACTATATGGCAGTGAATGCTTGACAATCTCCTCAAAGATGAAGAAGAGACTTGAAGAAAAAAAAAGTGGTACTACAGAAGGATGCTTAGACTGATACGGACGGAACATGTGAGCAACTACAAAGTTTTAGAGAAAATGAAAAGAACAGTTATACTTAATATCAGAAAGAGTTGAAATTTCTAGGGTACATAATGAAATTTCTAGGGTACATAATGAAATTTCTAGGGTACATAATGAAATTTTTAGGGTACATAATGAAATTTCTAGGGTACATAATGAAAAAAGAGGACTTAGAAAATTTGATACTGAAGGCAAGCGGGATAGAGGAAAACAATGCATGACCTACCTAGTGATCTTGAGTAAATGGGTCGCAGAGTTTAGGAGAGATAACAAAAAGACAAAATTTATTAAGAGCTACAAATGGCAGGAAATAGTGGAGAGTCATAATCGCCAACTTCCTGAGGAGACATGGCACATATAAGAACAGTGGTTCATTTCATTTTTCCAAGTCCTTTTTCCCTCCACACTGAATTCATTTTTTACTACCTGTGACCATCATTTTTGTTGTATTTGAGCAGATAGAAATGTAATTTATTTAATTTTTTCTGTTAAATCATGAGACACTATAACAATATTGGATTTCATATTTCCAATTATTTTCAAATGTCTTACAATCCTGTGGTGAGATGCATGAATCATCTCTGTGATAATCTGTATCACATGACTGGGATTATTTCTAAGCAGCATTTCAGTTTGATCATCAGCAATGATTAGAGGTACAACAAAATGTTCTTGGTTTTCTAGATTAAAATTACCACTTCTGAACCCAGAGAACCCATTTATAAAGAATATTCTAAGCTATTGCACCATCTCCATAAATGGCACATATTTTTCTGCTGTTTGTGCAGTATCTTTTTCTTTCTAGCAATAAAAATTCATGACAAAAATGCATCTAATTTTTGTCCATTTTCATATTTAAAATTCATAAACCACACAGAAATTATAAAAGCATACTTAAATGTCACCTTTCAGCATATATCATGAATTTAAGTTGTTTATGAAAAAAATGAAGTTAAAACATTATTTATTTAATAATGCTATAACTTTATATCATTTGAACAGCATGATTTTATCTTGAACTGCTTTTAATGAATTTTACCTAAAATATTACTTTAGCCATTAAATTATCTTTTTTCTTTTCCTAAACTTTATTTTACAGTGTACCAGAATTGATTGCAGGAACCATAGATGAACAAATTCTTATGATATACTTGGCACTTCTCAAATGGAAGGTAAGTGTTTTAGACAATTCTGTGAAAAACCAATTTTTTTTTTCAGAGATGGAATTCAAATAATGTTGTGTATCTTATAGAAGTATTGCAAATGCTGTTCCTGAAAGGATTAATTTCTTCTCTAAAATGATTCAGCCATCACCAGACAAGAGCCCCCCAGAAGATTGTTGGAGAGTGAAGAAGAAATTTTAAAAAAATTAACAGCCAACATGAGTTTCTGTCTGAATTTCTGAGATTGAGGAGTTATCTTTATTTACATTATTTATATTCCAACTATTGTTCTTTTGTTATCATAACATTTCGGCCGTTTGCCCTCCAGCCTTCCTCAGGTGTATATTGATCTGGGTAACCTACAGGGAATGCAAAACTGAACTATTTATTTGAGTGGGGAACATTGTTCTCATTCCACAACCCATGTCTAGGGATATTGTATAGTTTTATACAACTGAGGAAGGCTGGGGGTGCACAATGGATGAAACATTGTCATAACAACAACAAAGATGAGGATAATAGTCAGAATATAAATAATGTAAATAATAGCAAATATGATGATAGCTATTTATACTATTTACATTGTTTGGACCGTTTTCCTCCTCTTTGTTGTAATATTCATAATGTTTCAGCCGTTGTACACTCTGGCCTTCATCAGTTGTATAAAACTGGTCAATATCCCAAGACATGGGCTGTGGAATGAGAACAATATAAACAGTGTAAATCATTACAATACTTCATCTCAGAAATATAGATAGATGAAGATTATGTTTATGATATTCTTCGATGAAACATTTGCTTTCTTTCATTTTCAGACTGATTTTTTATTCATAATGTTGTAACTTAGGGAAGGTTGCTGAATAGAATAATCAAATGAAGGTTGGTAATGAACAATAATACTTAGGACAAGAACAACACATATAAGATTCACCAGTTGTGCATAGAAGAAGTAGTCAACAGCTAGAAGTGAGTCAAGTGAATTCCACAATGAATCTCTAACTGCAGACCAACATACAGTATTTACTACTGTATTTATGTGAATGGGGACATACCTATTATCGTCTGTAGGTATGCTACAACACACAATGTTTTGGTAGATATATTCTTCAGTAACTATTTACACTATTAAGGTCATTTGGACTGTTGTCCTCATCTTTATTGGCATATTCATGATGTTTCGACCATTGAATGGACTGACATTCTTCATGTGATATATATTGGAATTTTGAACTGAGACTTTTAACTAATCCAGGAAAGTAGATTGTTCTAATTCCATGTTCCAATGCTTTTTTTGGATTTCTCAGTATCAATTAATTCGCCTTTAGTAACTCTTCAAGTTTTTGTTTCCTCTGCTGTGGCCAGGTATTGAACTCACAACTCTTTTGGTAGTTACTTTTTGGACTCAACCAATTCTTTTATTCACTGGAGCATATTGCAATGTATATCACCTGAAGAAGGTCGGAGCATACAATGTTCGAAACATTGTGAATATGGCAAGAAAGATGAGGTCAACAGTCTGAAACATGTAAATAGTGTAAATAGCTCTTCTCAGAAATGTGGACAGATGTATTCTCCAGTTTTCATGATATTTTCTAAACTTTTGTGATGAAGTGTTATTATTCTCTAGAATATTCTGACTGTTGCTTTCATCTTGCATATTATGTATGCAACATTTCTGTGAATATATTGTTCAGCATTCCTGGTGTTTTTATTATTCAGTATATTATTTGAACTAATGTTGTCATCTTTATTATTCTAAGCATATTTTTGCTTTTGTATATATTCCATGTATATAGCATTCAGTAGTTATTTGTTTAGCACTTTCCCTGCTGTTTTTATTTTCCTGTCTATCATATGAAGACTGCTACATTTTTATGGAATTATGTGGCACAATATTTCATTGGTTGGTATAATTAAATTGTCATTCTATAATAATGAAAGCAGTTGTTTTTCTTTGTAAAGTTTTCACAGCAAGTATTCTCATTACTTCATTATTTTTATATCATCTTTAACATAGTTTACTCTTCCATGTTATGAAAATCGTTTGAATGGCTACTCTTCTAGATCCTTTTGCATATTTCTTGAGCTCTCTACTTGGGCGTGAAACTATTATCTTCTTGGATAAACTTTATTTTATCTCTACTGTTTTTATTGCTTTCTTTATCTACTTGAACGTACTTCATGATTATCTCTAAATTTGTAGTTTGCTTCTTATCTCTACTTGGGCGTACTTTGCTTCTTATCTCTACTTGGGCGTACTTTGCTTCTTATCTCTATAGCAATTGTTATTTTTTGCAATTCTTATCTCTATTGGGCGTATTTTATATTCTTATCTCTACTTGGTATTCCCGACTTCTTATTTCTACTTGGACGTATTTCATAAAGAAAATATTCATCAACAACCGTCCAAATATCATCAGTTCCCAGCTTGGTATTTATGCTAATAACAACTATTTAGTCTTGTCTTATTAGTAATTCTGATAGGTAAAATAAAACTGGCAGGTGATCTTGAAAATAACCTTCAAATGTTAATTTGGGCAAGAAGTGGCTTGAAAATTTGAACACTTCTAAAACAAAACTGCTATCTTTTCCTCATCCAAGAGGACATTTTTGCCTTCTATTAGAATGGCCGATGCTGACCTCCATCAGAGCAACACATTCTGTCTTCTTAGTCTAACATTTTTCACTGACATGAAGTTGAATGATTATATTGAATTGACTGCTTGGCCTGATGCATGGAAAGTTGGTTCACTGTGTCATGCCAGACAGTTATTTTCACCAGAATCCATCTAGAAAATTTATAAATCTACCATTCATCTGTGCATTGAATATTTCTATGACATCTGGTCTGAAGCTCTTTATATATAAAAAAAAAAAATAGGCCTGAAACTTTGGATTAATACCAAAGACGTGACTAAGAGGTTTGCTGATATAAAGAAGAAAACAAACTGTACACTAATGCAGTTTGATATTGAAAATTATTATCAATCAATATCTAAAGAACTGTTCATGAATGCGTTGGACTTTGCTACCCAGTACACGGATATTACTGAAGAAGAAAAGGGCATTATTGTAAATGCGAAAAAATCGGTACTGATACACAAAGGTGAGCAATAGATAAAAAAATTCATATGACCACTTTGACACCACAATGCGGTCACTAGACTCAGCTGAGTCTTCTGATCTTATAGATCTTTTTATATTATACAATCTCACAGCATACTGTGAAATTAATATAACTGATATTGGTTTATTCAGAGATGGACTTATGGTTATAAAGAACTCTACTAACTTTAAAATCAATAAAATTAGGAAGATATTATATAAAGAATTTAAAAGCCCAAACTTAAAAATTATGGTAAGCACTAAATTAAAAAAAGTTAACTTCCTTGATATAACATTAGATTTAATGAAAAATGTATACATACCTTATAAAAAACCCAATACCAATCCTTTATATATACATCCTAAATCAAATCATCCTCCATCTATAATTAAGCATATACCTTTATCTATTGAAAAAAGAATAAGTACAAATTCACCAAATGAGAAGATTTTCTATGAAGATATTAATTTCTATGATAAAGCTCTAAAAGATAGTGCCTACAAAACCCAAAACTAACTTATATAAAAAAGGAAAATGGAAAGCATAGAAAAAACAGAAGTAGAAAAATAATTTGGTATACACGTCCGTATAAGCAAATGGTAAGAACAAATTAGGACAAAAATTACACTAAAATAAAGTTACAGCTGTACTGAAAACTTAGAGATAAATTATTAAGAAACATAATCCTAATATCTTCAATAAACACTTAGACAAAAACCAAAGAAATTTAGACAATATAAAGATAAAAACAGATGAAGATAAACAAAAACTATGTAACTGTAGAAATCCTCATAACTGTCCTCTACAAAATAAATGTCGCATGGAATCATTAGTATACCAATGCAATATCTCATCTATTGAGAATCCCGAAAACATAAAAATCTATATAGGTTGCACAAGCTATGAGTTCAAAAAGCAGTTCAATCAACACCAAGCTTCATTTAGGATAAATAAATACAGAAATCAGACATCACTTTCAAAGTATTTCTGTCACTTAAAAGAATCAAATAAAATACAAAGTAAAATGGAAATTAATAAGAAAAGCTAGAATATGTAGGTCATTAAATGACCCATGTCGTTTGTGCATATATGAGAAACTATATATTACTAAGTTTATAAAAAATAAAAACTTACTGAATCAAAGAAATGAAATAGCTATTCTTTGCCGTCATTGTCAAAGATTTTCCTTAAATAATATTTAAAAATAAAATAAAAAAATGGGAGCATACTTATATTTGATATGAAAAATAATTTTAAATAATTTAAGTAATTCTATTACATTTACTTGTTTTAAAAAGAAATATAGTCTATTAGTAATTAAGAGTAAAAAAAATATTTTAAAATTGTAGTTAAATAAAATGTATTCTAACTTAAACACCTTTTAGAAAGAATCTTTAAGTATACAAGTATGAAAAAATGCTGAAAAACTTTTTAAAATAAAAGAAACAAAAAAAACAGATGACATGCATATAACAGATTTCAGAATTCATTGAAAAATACACCCGCACCCTCCCTAAACTTAACCTCTTTTTCGAACGTAATTCATAATTGATAACAATAGTTAATAAAAATGAACATGCTACCGCCCCTGTCTGAATGATTGGATTTCTCTGTATCCTTGGAAACAGGAAATTATGAATTCATATGTGCGTTTAAAACTCAGTAAATTTAAAAATAAGTTATTCCAAAATTTGCTTGAAGATGAAATGGAACTAATGCTTTTAATTTAATTATATAATTAAATTTGAAGTTTTTAGCTTCCATTTTTGAAAACATGTTTATTACTGTGTAGCGAAAAAAAACATATTTTAAATCAGTTAATTTATAATATTTATATATATAAATTTACATTGAGCACTGTTTTATAAAAATAAAATAAAAATATCAATAAGAACACTGGATTATATATTCATACTGTTCTTTCTTTCTTTTTTATTTATATATATATATATATATATATATATATATATATATATATATATATATATATATATATATATATATATATATATATATATAAATATTTAGATATATATATATATATATATATATATATTAAATATATTTAAATTTTGATATTTTGTATTCAATTTAATCTTATTGATAAAATATTTCTTTAGTTTAAAAATTTGTAAAATAGTTGCATCAGCATAGATTACCACATTTGAGAGTTGATGTCAATAACATTTAAAGTATTAATTAAAATTAAAAACAAAATAGGAAAAATATAAAATTTTTTTTTTTCAGTTAATCTTTACAGAAGGATCTATGAAGATATGGCCGTTCAGGACATTTTTATTTCATGATTTTTGAAAAAAATTGAACTTTTCAAAAAAAATTTGTTCAGAGACAAAATGAAATTTTCAACTTGGGAGTTCTTTTTTTTTATTTTTTTTAAATTTGAATTTTTTTTTTGGTGTATTAAATTTTGTGGTTTGACCTTCCCCATTTCTTATTTTGAATACATAATAGACTCTTTTTTATATATATAATCATCAATACATCAGCAGTTGACCTAGAGACACAAAAGCCATATTGCTTATCTGAAAGAAGGCACAGTGTCGTTAGATGCTTAACTGATTCAGCATTGATTAGAGCCTCTAATAGTTTACCAAAAAGAGGCAGAAGGCTGATATTTGGAAGGGTTGGATGGTTCACCTGAGTTCTTATTAACTGGAACAACAGATGAGGATTTCCAACAAGCAGGAAAGCAAGAGAAAGCAAAGCATTTATTATACAGTTTAGAGAGCAAAGGAGGTAGTTCAGGAACACATTTCTTAAAGACTATTACAGGGATGCTTTGTGGGGGTCCAGATTAGAGATGATTGCACAAACCACAGAAGGGTTATATGCATATTACTCAACAGAGACTCAGTTCTAAGTGGGAAGTTAGGCAAGGATACTCAAGATAAGTCAAGAGTAGAGTTTAAGGAGAATTTACAGACAAAACATTCAGCCTTATCAACAGATGTTAACATCTTAAATTGATTGAGCAGAGGAGGAATAGAAAGTTTGCTCTTATTTAATATACACTATTACAGAGTCTCCAGTAATCACAAGTGCCAAAGTTATTAGTTGCAATACAATGTTTCATTCTCTCATAAAACAGACTTAGCTCCTTAGTGGATATATTTACATTTATTGTGTGCAACCATGAATAGGCACAATATATTGTGATTGGAACTGTCATGCTGATATAGCTGGAAATTGTGGTTCCAGTTTTAAATTGGCAGAGCATGCTTTAACATGAACCATATATAAGATTATATATTTATAAGAGAATTAAAAATCATCTATACTGGCTTTGTCCCCAGTTTAAATCAAAAAGTTTGTCGATGCATGTCTGTGTATGAAGGTTAAAAAAATAATCAATCAGCTATCTTGAAAAAATTCTCAAAGTGAATTTCTATTAGTATGCTTGTAATGGAAAGATGTTTTATAAATGGATAAATAAATAGATAAAATTGATTGAAATAAAGTATCAATAAATACTATATTCAATTTTAAAATTGTTTGACAAAAGGACAGTGTTGCTCATGAGGTATTCCAATATTGCCAAGAGGTTTCTTTTGTTTGCTAAATGAGGTAAATCCAAGTTGCCAAGAGGACAGTGTTGCAAAAGCTCATGAGGTATCCCAATTCTTTCTTCACTATTTTTCCCAGTTTGCCTTTGAAGTTCTTGGACATTTAAACATGACACATTAAGTTTTGTACCAAATTTCTGATATGAATCCTATTGAAGAGTTTCTTTTATAAGTTCTTTGAATTTCCTAACATTTGTCTTTCAGAGTGAGAATTAGAGAAACCATATATTAAATTACATTTTTCTGTAAAATTCATCAGATGCTGAATTTAAACCTAAAAAAATGAACTTGTGTTTTCTCAAACTGTTTCCCTTTTTGCCTTAAATTGTTATGAAAAAAGTTTCATAATTTAATAACCCAAACCCGGTCTTAGAACTTGTATATAAAATCAATTGCAAAAGATGCTGGAAAAATTGTCAGTTCCTTGTATTTCTCCTGCTATACTCTACATTTATCAAGCCAAAAAGAATTTCTTCTACAATATCTGGATTTTGTTTTGCTCAGATTTTAACTCTTGTTTTTAAAGTTCAAAAGCATCTATGTGGTCTTTTTGGTGACAAATAATTTCCCACAAACATCACAAGCCTCTCATTATGCTATCACTATTTCCATGGAAAATGTTCTGATGAGTTACAATCCTTAGTTCCACCGGTGATAATCTTCACAGCTAAAACCCACCATGCCACAGGCACATTAATGAACCATCCCTTTCATATTCCTTTAATTAGAAGAAAATTCCAGCTTCTTCTAACTTTGTCGAAATGACTGAGAGGTTGCTTTCCTGACTAATACAACTTCAACCTCTTCAAGTATAGAGTTAAACATTATTTATCCTACTAATCCTCATAAACTGTGTTTACTGTGCGTATGATATCCTTCAGTAACATCCTACCATGAGTGACTCTTGGTTAAATATGAGTTAAAAATAAATACACTGCAAAAATATTTTTAAAAATTGTGCGGAACTATGGTAATTCCATAATCCCTCCTCTATTCAATGAATTTGAAGTCCTAACATCCTCAGCTGATAAGGCTGAATGCTTTGCTGGGAAATTCAACTCAACTCATGACTCATCCAGGTTATCCACATCTGATTTTCCCCCTAGAACAGAGGTGATACTGAGTGAGATGTGCATAACCCTGTCCAAGGTACTAGACATCATCTTTAAATTAGACTCTCATAAAGCAAGAGGTGGTGAACGAATACCAGACATAGTCCTAAAGGAATGTGCCTCTGAATTGATTCAGTATACAATGGGAATAAACTATATACTATTGCCTGGCCGCAGCCAATTCTTGCTTTTCTATTTTGAATGTCCTCTGTCATTCTGTCTTTTTCTTAAGAAATCTGGAGAAATTTCTGACCTGTCTAACACCATCCTTCTGTCTCTTACCACTCTGCAACAAAGTTTTCGAGGCTTTAGTCAATGCTGAAATTTTATTTATTGTGGACTCTTCCACAACAAGCCATTTTTATTTAAATTTAAGGAAATGTTTATTCCTGTTTAAAATTTCACCATGAACAATCTTACAAATTTGTAATGGATTTGGATTTGTTAACATTAAAAATCGACGCTTTTTTGATTGGTCAGTTCCGACCAATCAAACTACCTTGTATGCATGACAAATCTGTTTTACTGTGTTTTCCATCAAGCGTCCTGTGATTCATGATGATATATACTTCGGATGAATTTTTTTTTCCCTTTTTTCTTTTAAAATCTTCTCATGTCTCATTCATTTTGCTACCAAGTACTCTTCAAAAATATCCCGTAATTAACTAATGCAGTCAGACGTTCTTTTGACCATTACCTCATTCCTGATTTTGTTTGTACGAACTCTGAAATCTCTTCTGAACTGAACATAGTTTATTAAACTTGTACAATACACAATTCCAAACATGCTAAAGAAACTTTATTATTCTAAACTACAGTTTAATAATCGTTTCTTTTGTTTTATGAGCTCGAATACAAATATTTACCTAATCTAAGAGACACAACTCTGTCTAACTTTTCAGTTCACATGCATGTATATCAATATTAATAAATTCAGTTGTTACGTTTTGAAACAAGATGTTTATGAATCATTATTTCTTTATCTTGTATTAATTGTTGTGGATGGAAGATTATTGAACACACACAATTTTAAACCTTCTGATAATTCAAACTTTACTATTCTAAAACACCAACACATTAAATCAACATTGAAGTTTTAATTTTACATCCCATGATCTGCTCTCTGATAAAACATATTGTTACAGCTTTGCCCATTCTACCGCTGATGTGCTTATGGCCATAGCTGAACATGTATACCAAGCTCTTGATAATAACAGTGAAGCTCAAACTGTTGCTCTAGATATCTCAAAGGCGTTTGACAGGGTTTGTCATGCTGGCCTTCTACGTAAGCTTCAGGGATACAGTATTACAGGATGATTATTTGATTTGATCCAATCATTCCAGTCTAACCATGAAATGAAGGTTGTCCTGAACGGGTTCTCTTCCAGTTCCTTTCATGCAAAAGCTTATATTTCTCAAGGCTCTATCCGAGGTCCTACATTGTTTCTGATCTTCATCAATGATCTTCCTGACATAATCAGTTCTCAAGTTGACATCTACACAAATGACACTACCATTTACTTCTGTCTCAATAGAAAATCAGGTATTGCTGACAAAGTTAACCTGGCTGTTGGTCTTGAAAACGACCTCTAATCAGTGGTTGACTGGAACAGGAAATGGCTTGTGAATTTTAATGCATCCAAAACAAAGCTGCTATCATTTACACACCATAGAGAAATATCCCTGCCTCCTATCAGCATGGTGGTTGCTCAATTCCATGAGAACACCTCACTGTACCTTCTTGGTCTCACATTCTCCACTGACCTGAGGTGGAAAAGCTACATTGAATCAATAGCTGCATCCACTGCAAGGAAAGTTGGTTCTCTGTGTCACGCCAAAAGTTTTTTTTTCGTCTGAGTCCATCCTTCACATCTACAAATCTACCATTCATCCATGCATAGAATACTGTTGCCATACACGGCCTGGTGCCCACACTGTTCATTTTGAGGTTCTTGACAAAATCCAAAGACAGATATGCAATGTGATCGGTCCTGACTTTGGCATCTTGACTTCAGTCACTTTTCTCACTGATGTAATGTGACTTCTCGCTGTCTTTTCTATAAATATTTTCATGGCATCTGCTCTGATGAGCTATTTTCACTGGTGCCCCAACTGCATGAATTTAAGCGTGCTACTAGGTTGGCATCTCGGTCCCAAACTGTTAAACAGTTAAATGTAACTGCCTCTTCTACTCCAACAGCTTCTTCTCTCATACTTCCCAATAGTGGAACTCCTTTTCTCTTAAATGCTTCCCTGACAAGTATAATCTTCAGAAATTTAAATGTAATGTCAATTGACATCTTCTGATGCCTTGATCTCCATTCTTCTTTTTATCCTTTCCTCCATTCTTCTTTTCGTCTTTTCCCCTGACCATTCATTAGTAGCCCCTTTTAGTGTCCTTTTTAACTTGAAAAACATGAAATTGCTAAAAAAATAAATTTCAATAAATCAAGTAAAAATTGTTTTTTTTTAATGAAACTTTCATTAACCAATAAACAATAAAATTAAATTATTTTATAAATGTATCTTTTTTAGAAAATCTTGGTAAAAACTTTTTATCATCTTCTTTATAACATCCACAAAATAGAATTTTATATGTTTGAGAAATTCATTTTTTGGAAAACAAAATGTTTATGTTCTTTATATCAGAAAAGACTTTGTTGAATTTTTTAGGACATTTTCTTTTTGCAAAATTGGACCTCCAGTTAGGAAACAATCTGTTTTGAAATAAGCTATAAATTAATAAAAGGGAAACAATTTTATTTAAAAAGCTTTTACAAAATTTTTTAAATATGATATATTAGGGAAATTATTGTCTTGAGAATTTTTAATGAAAAGAAATTTTTTCAAGAATTGTTTTCATTTGTTTTAAATTTTAATTTTGGAAAATTTTATATGATGTTCTTTAAAAAAACTCAATCTTTGTACAAAGTTAGGTATATTGTTATTAAATAGGAAGAAAAATTTACTAATTATGTCAATTTCTTTGATTGATCTTTGTGACCGTCAGTAATTTTAAAAGAAAAAAAGATTTTTTGTATGTGTATAAATGTGTTGATTTTTGTAAGTAACAATGTCTATAGATGACATTATGAGAAAATAAGAGCAGTAATTCTGGTAAATTTCAAGCCAAAGTAGCTAAAATTTGATAAAACATTAGATTACAGTGAATATTTTTGTAAATTTTTAAGATTACTGGATAGTTAAAAAATTATATAAAAAAGGTGATTGGAGATTCATTATGTAATTTTTACAGATATATCCCCCACAGAAAAAAAAATCAGAAAAATACACTTTATTTTTGAAAGATGTTTTAATAAAGAGAGTTAAGTTGTGCTGAGAGAATTGTAAATAAGCCTCAAATCAGTGATTTTTAGCGATTTGAAAAAAAAAATGCCATCAATAAATTTAAATTAGTTTTGTAATAAAACAACAACACAAAGGCCAAATGAAAATATTAAATTTAATCTATTAAAACTTAAAATTAAAATTTTCAAAATACATGCTTGGACCAAAAAATTTTTCATTTTAAAATTCATTTAAATTGTTTATAAATTTACTTTTTTAAGATACCTACTTATAATTTTTTTTAATTAATTTTTAAATCTAGAATCCTCAATATTTTTTTTCAAAAATGCAATCAAATTGAGGTGATATGTCAGAGCTCTGTTAGGTGAATTAATAAATAATTTAGCATAGTTTCCATCTATTCAAACAAGTTCATAAAAACCATAATTCATGATAGTGAAATATCTAATAACTTTCTTCATCTGTAATTTAAGGCAATAAATTTTGACTGAAAGTAAAATTACCTCATGACTGTTCTTAAAATCTTAAATAACACACCAATGATTTAAACTGTTTTTTCAGATCAGGAAATAAAAAAAAATGATTGCATGTTTGAAAACCACTTTTGGTTTCAAATTGAACTATGTTGTCATTCTCAATAGGAACTTACATATTAACATTGAACTGTTGGTGTGTTTGAAAATCAAAAGCATTTGTTGAAATTTTCAAATGGTTTAGCAGTATATTTAATATCAATATATTTTTTGTTAAATTAAATAGGTCCATTGAAAACTCTAACAGATAATTACTTGTAAGGCTGATTGCATTGCTGAGAATGTTAAGAAAAGAACTCTGAATAAAAATGTTGTGAATGTTATACTTGACTTTTCTCTGCTATCCTAATAATAATAATAAAACTAAAACTAAGATAAAATGTTAAATTTATAAACGATTCTTTTTCTTATTCCATTTCAACACAGAGACATATTTATCAAAATAATAAACATGCTGAGATAAAAATATCATACATATATATAATAAACTGGTTCATAATTAACACATAATATGTACACATATATATAATAAACATGTGTACACCCACTCTGAATCCAGATGTGTACACACACACACACACTAGCACAAAAAGATTTAAAAGCTTATTCCCAGGTGGCCAATGATTGTCAAACAACACAGAAATCCATCTCTGTACTAGAACATTTCTCCCAATATTCATATTCATAAAAATTATGTTAGTGTCTATAAATAAGATTGAAAAATGTTAAATTTATAAACATTTAAAAATTTATTTGTTGTGTTGGTATTGGGGAAAAATATTTGAAAAGAATAAAAAACTAAAATCATTTAAATTTCATATTTGTACAAAAAATCACCTGTTGACATAATTTCTAGTCCTGCAGAAAAAGAAAAATCCCAGTTCACTGTGTCATAAGAAAAAGCATAATTTTCTCAATACAATCTATCTTAAAATGTAAAAAAAGATTTGACAATATATATATATATATATATATATATATATAATTTGGTCTGTTTATAAAATGGCCTGGTTTATAGAATGGTGACAAATATTTGAAAAAATATGACTTAAGAAAACTGTTTATTTCAAACTATTATTGAGCCACAGGGCACCTTTCTAGGTTTCAACCTTTTAAAAAGAATAAAGTAGCTTATGTGTGTTTTTGTATAAATGCCTCAAATAATAAATCATTATGAACTTTTTCCTCTATAGGCATTTCCAAGTGGTGGAAATTACATGGAAGACCTAAAGACATATAGAATCTTTTTTTTCAAAACCCATTTTAAAATGTGAATTGTATAAGGAGCAGTTAAATTAAATAATTGAAATTAAATTACAAATTTTTTCTTTTAATTTTATGAAAACTTAACTCATTTTTTTTAACCTTAAATTCAGGGATTGAAGAACTTTTATTACTTAAACACTAGTTTGTTTGGCATGAATTTGTAAAAAAAGATACAATAAATATAAATAGCTTTATCAAATTTTTTTTTTGTTGATTATTTTCATTGTCACACCAGACAAATCAAACAAATAGGAATTATCATTTACAAAAAATAGAGAATTTGAGGCATTATGGTGACACTGGTAAGAATGGTAGTAAGAATGTGTTGTTTCCAATAATGAATACTAGTAATAGTTTTGGGTAAATTCGCCAAATAGCTTTAGTTGAAGATAAGAGAATTGTAATCCGTATATATAGTCCTTAGAGAGAAATTTGCATAGTAATATTTTATTTTTCAAAATAAATATTACTTTCCTATAGATGTAATGCTACTTTCTATTTATTCACTTCCTTTATGATCACATGATTTTACTTAATAATGGAATCTCTTTTCTTTAAATTGTAATCTAGTTTCAAATTTGATGTTTCAAAAACTAAATGCAACAAAAAATCATTATTTTCATTGTTTTCTTTAATTTTTATTCTTTTATTGTTCTTAAATCCTTAATAGTGTTTTTGCACTATTTATTTTTTAGTTTTTCATCTAATGAATCTTACCCATATATATATATATATATATATATATATATTATAAGAAAAAAGACAAAAGATAGACACTAACCTTTTAACTTAATACCTTGGCTTTTAAAAAAGAAGGAATTCTTTTCGGGCAAAAACAAAAAAAACAAGCAAAAAAGAAACTGTTTATATATATTTATATACATTAATTCTATTTCAACCTTTCAGGAAAGAAAAGTGAAAATTTTTTTTATCATATTTCTTTTTTTTTCATACAATGAAAATTTTTTTTACCTTCACATTTACACCTGCTGAAAAACTTTAATTTGGAAAGTAAAATATTGTGTCAGGTAGATCAACTAAAACCATGGTAACAAAGTTCCCTCTGCCTTTTCTATAAATAGGATTTGCATAAATTCTTTCAATGCATTTTGTTCTTTAGAAAATTAAAATCAGGTGTATTTTATAAATTAAAGAATATGGTAATACATGGACGTAAATGACATAATTAAGATGCTGGTTTTTCACCGTATACTATGCAAACAAAAATTAGGAAGGAAATCCCATCAATACTTAAAATGAAATTTTCATTTTTTTTTAAGTTGTTATTTTTGGAGACAAATGATACATATAGGAACTAGATAAGACTTCAAAGAGAATTTGAAAATTATGGTGACTGTAGTAAGAATGGCTTTTTTAAGAATGGTTGTTTTGAACAGGGTTTGGAATACTGTGGCAATTTGGACAAAAAATAATTGGGCTAGCTAAGTTAGGGATAGGACAGATTGAAGACATGATTCCTATATCCTCCTCTTTTGGCCTTGTGTAATTTTTTTTTCAAAATTAAATAAGATCTTACCATTTTTAACCATAAGTTCTAGATGTAACTAACAGTTTCTTCTCTCACTTTTCTTGCTTGGCAAACTCTTTTCTGGCTTTTTGCTTTCCCATTCAAATTTGATTTTCAGAAATTTAAATGCAATGTCAATCATTATCTTCTGTTTTCTTAATTCTTGTTCTTTTATTCTTGTCTCTTCTTAATAGCCTGTTATGTTTTTCTCATATTCTCTTATACTCAGTAACCCTTTGCATCTTAATTACCTTATTGGCTTGCCTGGGTTGAAATGATTAATATATATATATATATATATATATAATATTTTATCTGACTTTTTCTCTGGTAATTAGCCTTACACTCATTAGATCCCATAATGGTAAGAAAGTCTCTAGAGACACTTGAAAAGAGTGTTCCAATACTTTATTATATAACAGTTTTCGATGTCCTGAAGTCAGTTCATGAGTGTCAGATGACAGTAATAATGATATTCACCGCCATATCAATGACATTTCATTCTAATCAGAGAGGATTCGAAACATCTGGTACAATTAGATAGGAAATATTAATTTCCTCTCTTCTTTTGTTAGTTATGAAAATCTTGTTAAGAAAGAATTTCCGCCAAATTTTCTTTTGGCGAAAGACATTGTTACAAATTTATGCATGGATATCTGTATAAGAAAGATATTCATGATCAAGGCATGTTCAATCTTATACTATGCTTAGGGGCATGTAGTCCAACATTATATTACTCAGGAAACTAAATATTCTTGGCATAGAGAGTTCTGGTTGAACTTTGGACAGGATCCATGTTCAGCTAATGGTCAGGAATTAGGAAAATAAATATTCTTGACATATAGAGATGTGGGTGAATTTCAGACAAGGTCCATGCTCAATTTGAAATGAAGAGTTTTGAGTCAACTGCGAATAACATACCCTTGGCTACTGATTGAAGCTGTTATTAAATTTCTCTTATATCCAAAGAAATAGTGTACTTTAATGTACTTTAAATTTGTGAACTATCTTAATAGAATAAAAAAACAAAATTATCTAAACAATGCTATTGGCAACCAAATACTGGATTCCATTCAAATTTGATCCATGCTCAGCTAATTGTCAGAAATTAAGAAAATGGATATATATTCCATATAAATTTGGCTTTGTGATATTCTATGGGTGTTATATTCTTCAAACCTTCTTTCCTCATCATTTATTTTTCTAATTGTTATTAAATTTCTATGTTGTGGATTTGAATCAACCCACAACAAAGAGGCCAGAAAGGTTTTCAAATATAAAATAACTTTATTTTTGAGTATCTGTCTATATTTCTGAGATAAGGTATTATGTACACTATTTACATTTTTTTGACTATTGTTCTCATCTTTGTTGCCATATTTATTATGTTTCGGCTTTTGTATGCTCCGGCCTTCTTCAGGTGGTTGGAATGTCGAACTGAACCCTTTATTTCGCTCACTGGGGTAGACTGTTCTAGTTCCATGTGCCATGTTTTAATGGATGTCAGTTGTCAGTTATCTCCTGTTAATTCCTCTCTCCAAGTTCTCCACTGCTTAACCAGGTATTGAACTTATACTCTTTGGGTCTTGTCACTGAATCTAACTAATGCCTTTATCCACTGTGCCATGTGTCCTTATTATTTTTGTTTTTACAACTAATTTTTTTCAGCTTGTATGAACATTAAAGTTCTTGAGTTAAATTTCCGTGTTTGTAGCTGTTTGTTAAAATGAAAAGAAATGCAATTTTTCTGTAAATATGTGTGAAAAAAGTAAGGTAAGTAAGAAAGTAAGGAGGAAAGTGCAAATGTCGGATAGTTTGGTGAGGAAGAGTGTTGAATGTCATGTAGCTTGGTGAGAAAAACAGGTGAGTGAGCAAGGCAGTCTCTGTTAAGCCATGGTGTTGTGAATCTGTTGTTGTATATTGCTGCTCCTTCTCCTTACTGGACTGTCTAGTCTAGAAGTTTTGCTTAAATACACTTCAAAGGGATCACAAAGCATGGTTTTTATTGTCAGCAAGAATGTAACCCATTGGTTGGAAAATGCTAAATATTTATATTTAAAGGATTAAGTCATAAACTATTTTTGTCATTTGATGATCGACTGTATTAGTGTCTATTTCCGTCTTCACTCCATACCTATTCTCTTTAGATCTTCCTTGTCTTTTGCATATTCTATTCATTCTCAACCAAACAATATCTCGTTAGTGCATATATTTTTGATATTAAATAGCAGTTCAGCACTTTTTTCTTCAGTTCTATATTATTTTTTTCAATCTTTTAGAACCTTAATTAGTTTTTAGAAATTATAATTTGCTATTCCAATGCACCTTCACATCCCTGTATCATTCATTGTCATGTGCTATTACACTGCCTCAATAGCTGAATTTCTACATGTATTTTATATTGATGTCCAATATTATTTTTGATAGAAATCTTATAAGTATAAGAAACTATACTCACTTGGAAAACCTTCGGTATATTGATTTGCAAATAAACAAGCCAACACCAAAGGGAAAAAAAAGGTATAAAAAAAGAAAGAACCAAGAACATGTACGTTAACCGCAAGATAATCATCCAGCATACGAGTTCAAGATCCAAAGAAAAAAAACCCTGATGCGAGTATCCAAAACAACTAAATAAAGTGCTCAATACAATGAGTAGAGCAGACCTAGTTAAACCTAGAGAACCAGACCTTCCCTGACGATCCGCTTAGGTGAAACCTTGGTAGGTTTGTCTGGCTCTCTAGGTTTAATGATGTCCAATATTATATATATATATATAGGCACAGTGGAGTAATGGATAGTGGCTTGGATTGAGGAATCGCAAAGCTGAGTTCGAATTCCAGTCGAATCCATTACATTCACTTACGTGCTAATACCCTTGGGAAAGGTCTGAATCCTCTTCCTCTCCCTCCAGCTATGGGTAAAATAGCAGGACAGACTGGGTTCTACAGCCTTGGATGGCAACTGGTCTAGGAGAAGGACAACTTTGAATTCAAAACCTGCGGAGGCTCGTTTGGGAACCTTGTGGCATTCGATGCACCAGGTCTCTGTATTCGTCCCTTCTAAAAGTGTGGATGGTCCTGCACGAGGCCTTCACCACTATAATCAAATCTCATGTGCTGGTGTCGGGCTGTCAGTTTCCTGGAAACTGATCTGCTTGACCCTCATACATCGAATCTCGCCGGGAGAGTCGATTATATTATTATATACATATTACTATATACATTATTAATATTAATAATATATATATATATATATTACAGTATATTGTCCTTTCCCTTTTGCTCACCACCATGTATGGTGGTGAGCAATTAATAGTCCTTTTTCATGTTTTATTTTGTTTTTCAGTTTTCCTTTTGAATTATTTGATGTTAAATTCAAAAATCTTCCTGATGCCATAAGTTCTCAACTAGGTATTTATGTTGATGACACAACTATTTACTCCTAATTTAGTAGCAAGTCCAATAGGTCCAACAAAGTAAAATTGGCAGTTGCTCTTGAAAATGACCTCCAATCAGTGATTAACTGGGGCAAGGAATGGCTTGTAAATTTTAACACCTCCAAAACAAAACTTCTGTTAATTAAGAGCCATAAACAACCTTTTATGCCTTCCATTAGCATGACTGATGCTAAACTCTAGGAAAGCAACTTCTTGGGCTTATATTTTCAACTGATGTGGATGGATTCTATTGAATCCATTGTTAGGTCTACTGCTAGGAAACTTGGTTCACTTTGTCATGACAGACAATTTTTCCTCTCCAGAATTCTTAGACATTTATAAATCTACCATTTAACTGTGTATAGAATATTACTACCATATCTGGTTGTGTGCTTCTGTTATATATCTCAAGATTCCTGACAAAATCCAAAGAAAGGTCTGTAATCTTATCAGTCCTGTCTTGGTATCTCAACTTCAGTCACTTTCCCACTATTGTGTTGTGGTTTCAGCTTTTCTTTTCTATAAATATTTTCATTGGCAATTGTTCTTTTTCTCATTGTTGCCTTGACTGCATGAATTTAAGCATACTACTATTTGCATTAGCAAATAAGTCTTACCATTTTACTGTTGAATTAGTACAATATAACTCTATGTTCTATTCTAATGGTTTTCTCATACTTTTCACCTGCAAAACTCTTTTCCAATTTCTTTGTTCCCTGTCACCTACCATCTTCAAAAATTTAAATTCAGCTTCAGTCTAGTTCTTTTATTCTCCTCTCTCTTCACTAAAGTATTCTCATTCTCTTTCACTCCCAATAACCCCTTGCTTATCATGGCTATGATGAGAAACTACATCCACATCCTGGGTAAGACATTAAACTATATCTGACAGCGAGGCCTCTGATTGGAAGGTTTTGAGGAGAGTTGAACCACCTCTAAATTGTTGGTGTTTCCAGGTTCAGCCTAACCTGGGGTGGAAGCACCTGTTAGGGTCCCAGCTATGGGCAAATAGTTGACCACCAATCTGGGGTCAGAATGCTGTGGAGGTGTAAAAATAGGTATTAATACCAGCAATACATTTTTGGAGAAAAAATTATTGCCAGAAATGCATTTTTGAAGAAAAAGTTATTACCCACAATATGGATTTGAAGGAAAAATTATTATCAGAGATACAGTTTTGTAGGAAAAATTATTGCCAGCAATGCTTTTTTGAAGGAAAATTTATTACCAGCAATACATTTTTAAAGGAAAATTATAACAAATAAAATATTATCAGCAATACATTTTTGGGAAAAAAATTTTATCAGCTATACATTTTTTAAAAAAAGAAATATTACCAACAATACATTTTTGAATAAAATATTACCTGCAATAGATTTTTGAAGGAAAAATATTACCAGCAATACATTTTTGAAAAAAAACTATTACCAACAATAAAAATGTTGTCGGCTTTAAATAACCCATTGAGGTTCATATGCAGTAAAACAAAACAAACCAAACCAATAACACCTTGTGGCATTATCACTTTGCTTGGAGTAGAATGATTAAAAAAAAACAGGCAACATAGGTGAGGGAAGAAAAAAAAAAGCTTCTGAGCCGGTATTTTTCCGTCATTGTAAGCAGGGATTAAAACTGATTTTAGTTTAAATAATTGATGGAAAAATAATATTTAATTACAAAATTTCAAGCAATCCTAGAAAGACAGGACTGTGTATGGATCATTAAGAATTTATTAAGAAAAAGAAAATGTTTCAAATTATTCATGAAATAATAATAATACTTTATTTCAGAGCCTCAGACAGTTTTATGGAAGGCTAGAGTGGACATTGTATTAAATATACAGCAAATCACAGATAGAAATATAACAAATTATTCATGGTATTATGACAACACTTCATCTCAAAACTTCAGACAATAAAGTCTTTATATTAAAGGAGATAGAAAAAGAGAAGGAACAAGTATTGTCAAATGTCTGAAAATCTCTTTGATATGTAAATGAAAATCAAATATCTATTGAATATTTGCTTAACAACCTATATTCAAGATAACAATTCTAAGAAAACCATTCCAGGTTAGTCTTCATATATTTATTATGTTCAAGTTGACAAGTGAGTAAAAGTTGCTTAAAAGCTGGAGTGATGTTTTTGGCAGATAGCAGAACTTTGTTAAAAGAAAGCCTCAATACTTAAAACATAGAAGATAAGTTTCTCCTGCAATAAGCCATTTCTGCACACCACACATTAAAGCAAGCTTTCAGTTGAGCTTGTGTTAACTTTTGATGCATTGCCTGCAGGTTAAGTTAGATAGGAACAGTAGAAAATATATGATTTGTATTATAAATTTTCTCTGTTTATTAAAACTAGACAAAATTTTAGCAGACTGAGAGGAAGTGATGATGGAGAGAGTTAAAGGAAATCAAACAGACATTTATATCTGAAAAAAAATTGGAATACCTTGAAATTGAGAAGATCACATATAACTTAACTGAATACTGACTAGATTTAGTTTATATATCAGTCATAAATGTGGGTAGAAGAAAATTGTATAGATATGTGGAACAATGACGAAAATAAACGCCATGGCAGTCAAACACCAAATAACAGAAAAATGGGTTCTGAGTTAGAGGAATGCACATTTCTTCCAGTTAATAAATTAATGCTTTAAAAATAAATATTTAACATTCTTCAACCAATGGATCACATTCCAGCCAACAATAAAAAAAAATGCTTCAGGATCCCTTTGAAGGGTATATAAGCAAAGTTTCTAGACCAGACAAACTAGTGAGGATACAGACAGTAATATGTGACAACAGTTTTGGCTTAAAAGAAATTCCCCTACTCATTCACCCATCTTTCTCACCAAGCTACATGACACGCTTTCCTCCTCACTTTCTCCCTTGCCTCTTCTTTCCCACGCATACACACACAAATCACATTTTCTTTCATCATAAACAACTAGACAACAAGAAATGTAAGAAATTTAACACTCATACACATTAAGAAAAAATTAGTTTCTGTCTATATCTTTGAGATGTGGTATTATGATTACTTACATTATTTACATTATTCAGACTGTTATCCTCATCTTCAATGCCATATTCACAATGTTTCAGCTGTTGTATGCGCCAGCTTTATTTCATCTACTGGGGTAACTTGTTTTAGTTCCTCATGCCATGCCTCTTCTGGATGTCTCAGTTATTTCCCTTTAGCTCAACTCTCCAAGTTTTTGGTTCACCACTGAACTCACAACACTTTTGGGTTTAGTCACTGGATCTAACCAACGTCTTTATCCACTGGGCCATGTGTCCTCGAAATTAGTTGTAAAAAATGAACCCACAAAAATAAAAATATTTTGTGTTCTTTGCCTTTTTCTTTGTTGTAGGTTGATTCAAATGTGCAACAGATACTTACTGCAGTTAATTTGGTAAGACACAGTACTTGTAATGGGGAGGATATTATATAGACATTTACTAAGGTTTATTTAGTATAATAAGACCTATGAAAATTGTGTAGATATTTACTAAAGTTAATTTGGTATGGCGCAATGCCCAATGGGGGTTCTAGGAGAGGACTGAGAGGATATATACTAAAGTTAATTTTGTATTACACAAATCCCAGTTTAGCAATGTCAAGTCTTGTCAGTACCTAGATGGGTGACTGCTTGGGAATGCAAAATGTTGTAAGCACGTGGTGTAATGCATAATGGCTTGTAATAGTTAATTGGAGAATCAACGTCCAATTCCTGTTTGGTTCATTATATTATGCGTAAATACCCTTTGGAAAGGTATGAATGCAATTCTTCCCCTACCTATGGGTTAATTAGTAAAACTTATATCACTAAAATCATTATTATGTCTAAAAAAAAATAAAATAAAATTACATACAAAATATTTAGATTCCAGCATTAAATAACCCATTGATATGATGCTAACCAACCAACCAACCAACCTGACTAGCAAGAATTTTATAACTGTATTCAAGATCTAGGCCAATCTAGAATATTGCAGAACATCTTTAAACATTGAGCTTGGTTACAAGTACAAATGTCATCTCTGGCAATATGTGAAGGATTAACCTCAAAAATTGAATCTAAGGTGGAACAGACTCATGAGAGAATGCTTCCCTAATTTTAATCTTTTCAAATCAAGGGTCAAGTTTAATCTATCCTAAATAACCTCATAATCTACAATTCTTACCTCTATAAAGCAACCCCATTGAGTAACTATCATGAGTGGCTTTTGGGCTTTGTATTGGGTGAACAATCTTAACAACATAAGATATTCAGATGACAGAATGTTGAAAGCAAACACACAAAAAAAACTACAAAAACTCCTACAGTTGGTAGTGAAGGAAAGTGAGAAGAAAGGATTAAGTATAAACTGCAAGACAGAATGCATGGTTATCAGCAAAAGGGATGATCCCAAAATGCAAATTACAAATCAGGGATACTAGAATCAAACAAGTACAAAAATGAAAATATCTGGGAAATATGCTAACAGAAAACAGAAAGTGGGATTTTGAGAGCTGAAGATGTATTGGAATCATCAAAGATGCATTCCAAAAGCTAAGCAGAGTATTAAGAGACAGAAAAATTTCATAAGAAACAAAGAAAAGAATATTGAACTGTTATATGATACCTGTCCTATATTGCAGTGAATGCTGGACATTCTCTTGAAAGATGAGGAAGAAATTTGAAACAACAAAAATGTGGTTCTTTCAGAACAATGCTGAGAATACCATAGACTGAATATGTGAACAATGACAAAGTTTTGGAGAAAAAGGAAAACAAAAAGAAACTTTTACTTGACAAAATAGAAAAGTTGAAACTTCTAGGGCACATAATGAGGAAAGGAGGCTTGGAAAATTTAATACCCACATGACAGATTGAGGGACAGATGAAAGCAGCATGTAATATATTTGATGAGCTTGATTAAATCGATGGTAGAACAGAGTTTGGTAGAAATAACAAAAAGACAAAACTTATTAAGAACTATGAAGGACAGGAAGATGTGGACGGCCATGATCACCTATGTCCTGAAGGGACACAGTGCATAGAAGAAAGAAAAGAATTGGGTGAACAATATTGTATAAAATGAAAGTTATGCAAAGGCATTCTTGCCTTCATTGCCTGTAGAACTGATTCACTACATCTCAAAACTACTGCAAAAGACTTTAAAGTAAACGTTTTATTCCCCATGCACAGCATAGAGTACCAACCTTAACTTGGTCTATAGAAAGACCTTTATGCATCCATGGCATATCAAACTTGTTCTTGTCAGTTTGTGAAAGTGATGAACAAAGAAAGCAAAACTTTCAAACTTGTTTCTGACATGCTTCCATATTTGTCAAAAACAAAAATCGAAGGTGGGGATTTCATTGGATGTTTGCAAGAGAATGCCTTCACAAGATTTTGATGAAAACAAAAGCATCAAAGGAAGAGAATTACTTGGAGGGAATTGTTTACTGAAGTTGCTAAAATTTCATTGGGAATAAGAAGACAAAGAAATACAAATGATTAATAAAAACATTCAGTGAAAATCTAGATAATATCAGTGAAAAATATAGCAGAAGATTTTTTCAAAATATTAACTATGGTAAGATTTTAAAAGAGGTAGAATTGCAATTTGACAAGTGACAGCATCTGATGGTTAATGCAAACTGAGATATATATATATATATATATATATATATATGTATGTATGAGAGAGGGAATCAGAATCTGACAATGATAAAATAAAGAACAAATACGAAACATTTATCAATCTAATATGTTTCACTTTTATTAAAGCTTCATCAGAGAATGAGATATGGGGAAAAAGAAGATAGAAATTCTGGTATTTTCATTTTTGTGTTTGGTTTTATTAAATAACTCATATATATATATTATATATAATATTATATATCTTATATTCTTTTAATACAACAATTAAAGATTTTGTGTGTCTGTTTGTGTGTTGTTTGTTTGTTTCAGTTTTGTTTCATTTTCATTGGTTAATAAGGTTTTGTGTGCATCCAACTTGTTAAACAAATGCTAGTATAACTTATGGCATTCTGAATTTAAGGAGACATGACATGTTCTTTTGAAGCTCCAAGAAATTAATGTATTCCAAGCCTAACTGAAAACTGTAAATGTTTCTTTATGTATGTAAGTGCATGATAATTTTAGTAAGAAGTCAAATGCATATGAAACCTGATAAAGCAATAAAACACAAAAATAAAAATACTAGAATGTCTTTTTTCTCCATACCCAAATATTTTAAAGCTTCAATAAAAGTGAAACATGTTAGATTGATAAACATTTCCTATTTGTTCTTTATCCTGTTTTATATATGTATATTAAAAAATGGAAAAGAAATGCGTTACAATTAAAATGATTTTTAAACAAACGATTTATTAGAATCATTTTTTCTTTTCTTAAATTACCTTACCAATATAGAAAGTTTTTATGCTATTAAAGAATTCCGTTTCGTTTTAATAAAAATTTCTTTAAACAATTTACTCTAAATCGTTAAATTAAACTGTAGATGCGGTGCTGTTTGCTAATTAAAATCATTTTTGAATCAAATACGAATATATCTTATAAATAGCCTTTAAGTCTTTACGTAGCAAAGGTTAAAAAAATGTCTCGCTGGTTAAATATTATATATATATCAACTCAAAAGATTGTTGAACCTTAAAGCACAAAATGGATACCACTCAAATAAATTTTTACACAGATAATTGTTATTTAATTTCACATTGGTTTAGATATATTAAACATCCATCTGGAAATATAGGATATGAGGAAGCTGACTGGATGAATAGAATGATTCCATTTGGAACAGAATTTGAAGTTTTCCGCATGCTTTGACGTCACTGATGAACAAATCAACTTGTTTTTAATTAAAATCAGTCCTGCATTGCCTGGTAGTAGGAGCAAAAAACTTCAACTCATATATTCCGCCCCTTACCTTATATTTAACAAAAGAATTACCTTAGTACAAAAGTTCCTAGTAAACTTGTTGCTCATCATGCCGAATCTCTTCTGTGGTTACATCTTTTTGCGAACAATTGTTTGAACTTATTTCCATTTTTACCAGAGAACGTTGTAGTTTACGGTGTTCGCCATCAATTGTTTTTACAATGAAGAAAATTCCTTTGACGCGAACAACTTGTTTGAACTTTCCTCCGTTATAAATTTTTCTGCTATTTTCCCCAAGAATAGAATACGTCAGTACACAGATATTAAAAGAAAAAAGAAGATCTGAAGAGACATCATTGCTCATGTCATAAAGCAACAGGCATATATTTTTTTTAAATCTCACCTTTGTTGATTGGATTACTACATTTTGACTATTGAGTTCTTCAGTCTTCACTGTATTGTATGTCACATCAAGCAATCTTTAGTTTTATTTGTGTATTTTAGCAGAAAGTGCTCTTTCCAAAAAAGGCAACAATTTTTATACTATGTTAAATTAACTGCAGTTAGGAAAGCGTTTATGGGGATTACTCTACCTGTCAGGTTGTTTGTTAGTTTGTGTTCTATTCAGGACTATAAAAGCAAGGTTCCTAAGGCCTCTTTCACTTGTTTGAACCAGGATCATCTAAGAACATAATAAGGATTTTTCCCATGTTACATCGAATTGACTCTGGGCATTGTTGACTGCATTTCCCCAACCCAGTCAGGTTTGGCACATCAAATACATATACATGCACACTACGGTAATCCGTAAATGTTTTTGTCTTTTTTTGTTTTTTTTAGCTATCTGTAGACAAATAGATATAATTTTCTCTTCTGTTGTGAACCTTATTTTCATATAAAAATATATGATGGGATAATGCATAAATAGGAAATGCTATAAATCTAACATGTTTCACTTTTATTAAAGCTTCATTAAAAATGAAATCTGAAAGGAAAAAAAAATCTTTATTTGTCATTTTTTGTGTTATTTAAATTGGTTCACAGGTTCTTGTGGCCTCTGTCTTGTCAAGCTGCATTAATGGTATAATTGAAATGTGTATGTGTATCATAATTTATTTTTTGTTTTGCAGGATTTAGATGATTTGGTATTATTTTTTAATTGGTTGCAAGAAAAAATACGACAACAGCAGAAATAGATTTACGTGGTTTATTTCAACAGGAACATGGGTTTGGGACATTTACCTTGTGGTAAAGTTCATAAGCCGGCTTTGGATCTAGGTCAATCTATATAGTAGTATATATATATGTTGACGGTGGTTGATGCTCCCCCTGCTGTCAGGAATTTGACCGTGACAGGTCTCTACCCCCCCACCTGTGGACTGCCTGTTGAACTTCCGTGTGACCCCTTTTATAGCGTTTTTTTTTATGGCTTAACAGGCTCGAGAAAATGATTTATCTATAATTAGGAGGGGAAGCATTTTTATTGGACGAAAATAGAACACTTTAAATATTATTTTATTTTTCGACCGGAACACGTGTATTTGGGAACATTTTTAAATGAAGATAATGAACATTTTGTGATGGGGTTTTGTCCCGTTCACATTGGGCTCTTGCTCTTGAGTATTTGCCTGTAAATCAGCCGAGATATGTCTTATTTTATAACAGTATATTTCTTTGATTTTCAAATACATCTTGTAGGTATTTTTATCAATGTATGGTGGGTCTCTGCATGTTGTTTTGTGTGAGCGTGAATTTAACTTACATTGGTTGTGGTAGCATGTAGATATTTCTTAGATTTTTTAAGTATGGATTTTTATAAAAATTAGTGATAGAATAGAGGGTTTGTTCTTTGTTTATAATTGGTTCAATATTTATCACACAAAATGTTCTCAAATCAACATGTGGATAATCACTAAACATGGATGAAAGTGCCTACTAGATGTATACACACATACACACACAAACAGATATGCATAATTATCTACATCCTGCATAGACAAAGTAGAAATATGATACACATGAATGCTGCTTGACAAGACAAATGCATGTGAGGTTTGCTTAACTAATGAAATACAAACAACACAAAAAATTAAACATATCGGCTTGAGTCACTTTCCAACAGCTGTAAGGTTGCCTCCCTTTGCCTTTTCTGTAAATACTTTCATGATAATTCTTCAGATGAACTCTTTGCTATGATACCTAAGACTTAAGTGCAGTACTAGATTGTTGTCAAGATCTCATCAATATACAGTTATGGGGCCATTGACTACTCTTTCAAGTGCTTCCATCTTTTGCTACTAAACTCTGTCAGCTATCTCTTTTTCCTTTATTGCTTCCCCTCTTTCCAAGATTGATGTATATTAGATGCAATAGCTGACAGTATAGAAAAGGCACTTTCTCTCCATCCATCTGTGAACATCTTTGTCTTTGGTGTATTTAATGCTCACCATGACATATGACGGATCATTCTAAAGGTACTGATGTTATCGATATACAGACATTAAATTTTTCTATTGATTAATCCCTCACTCAAATTGTGGACTTCCCTACTTGTTTCCCTAGCTAAACCGAACAACAGGCTTCTCTACTGGATCTATTTCTTACTGCCACTCCTTGCTGTTGCTGTGCTTTGCAATACTGCCCTCTTAGTAACTCGGACCACTCTGTGGTAGCTAGTGATATCTCCTTCCAATCATGCATCAAATAGAATCCACACCATCCATAAGACCTCTTTCTGTCATTCAGGCATTTTCTGCATGACACCCCTTGGACTGACATCCTCAACCTCCCAATTGAAATTTTCCTCTTGGGTCAAAGCAGGCATGAACACTTACATCCCTTCTCGGAAATACCAAGTGAAACCACAATCCTCTCTATGTGCCATACCACACAAGAACCAATATTTTCGGCTATACCAGCATGAGAGCTCTCGTTATAACCGGGGCTTATTTGCTGCTGCTTGTAACAAATGTAAGTGAGTCCTCAAAGGAGCTAAGATTGTGTTTGCTGAGAGAATGACAAACTGCATAGCCTCTAAAACTTTGGCTCTCATGATTACTGGTGTCTCTGTAATAGGGTATTAAATAAGTGCAAGGTCTCTGTTTCTCACCTCTTCTATTGATTTGAAGTTTTATCCTCCTCTGATGATAAAACTGAATTCTTTGCTTGTAAATTCTCCTCAAACTACTCTTGACTCATCTTGGAGTATCTCTGCCTAGTTGCCACTTAGAACTGAATCTCTGTTGAATGACAAGCATAAAACCCCTTCCATTTTTTTCTGCTATCATCTCTAACCTGGATCCCCACAATGCATGTGGAATTAATGGTATCTCTGTAATAGTCAATTTTAAGGCCTCCAAAACTAAACTTCTCTCCATTAATCATCTGCAAAACCCCTTGTAATGAAAACAGGACAAGAGATTCTGTCTAGTAATCGTTTATTCAATTAAGAATACTACTACTCATCTGACTTGACAGCGGAAGTATACAGCTTTTATAACTTTGATTATCTAAGAGGAGATAATCCATATTCACAACATTCTCCCCACCAAATTTCTCACTGATAGGGAAGAAAGTCCCTTAAATGTCCAGGCTCCCTACGAGTTCGCAGTGGCCGCCTCGGCAGTCCATGATTCGTGGTCGGAGTACTCGAACAGGGAGGCTCTTCAGTGCGAGCCTGTCTGTGGGCTCTAAAATACTTTGCTCCGAAATGTTTCCTTCTCAGAGGAGCAGGCCGTTCCGCGTCAGAGTCAGTCTCTGGATGAACACATTTATTTGGTGCTAGCCCTTCATCTGTCAGGGTTTCAAGTGTTGGCCCATCCGAAGTGTCTGACGGGGCGTCAACGGAGACAGTGTCGTCAGACGGCGTGTCAGGAACAATTTCAGTGCCATGATCTTCGGAGGGGCTTCAGTGTCAGGGTAGTTGGTCTGTCCTCAGGGCTATCCATGGTCCGGGTACATCTCCGGCCGGTGCTAGGTCCCTGAGAGACACATTAGACTCTCTACCATCTGCATGTCATACTAGCGCGTACTGAGGGTTCGCCTCTATAAGCTCTACCTCGTACACCAAGGGATCGTTTTTGGTGTAACGTGCATGTCGTCTCAGAAACACAGTGCCGGGTCGAGAGAGCCAAGATGGAAGCGAAGCTCCCGCCGAACTCCGTCGCTGAAAAGGTAGAAACCTTTCGTGTGGGGTGGCATTCGTGGCGGTACACAATAGGGAACGAATGGCGTATAATGCGACAGGAAGGAGATTTTCTCAATTATCAATTGAACATCCGTTATTTGAGGCAGCCAATTGAATGGTCTTCCAAATAATGCCGTTATATCTTTCACATTAGCCGTTACCCTTAGGGTTGTAGGGAGTTGTCCGGCTTATAGCTACTCCTCGTTCCTGTAGAAATTGCTGAAGCTGCTCTGACATGAAAGAAGCCCCTCGGTCCGAATGTATATAGGCAGGGGCTCCAAAGATGGCGAACAGTGAGCAGAGGCATTGTATAATTGCAGCAGCCGATATGTCTGAACAAGGGAAGGCAAAGGAAACCGTGAATATTCGCTGATAACCGTTAATATATATCTGTTCCTTGTTTTACTTGGTAGCGGTCCTTTAAAATCAAGATTGAGTCTTTCAAACGGTTGTGTTGCTTTTATTAAAACGCCAGTTTGGGGTTTATAAAACCGAGGTTTTATTTCAGCACACGTTCGACAAGAATTTGTAATTCTTTTTACCTCCTCCACTGAGAAAGGCAAGTTTCTACACCTCACAGCATGAACCATTCGAGCAATGCCCGGGTGACAGAGATTGTTATGTAGCGTTCGGAGTTCGTCCGCTTGATGCTGTACAGCATGCTCTTGAGTGTATCAGCTGTTAAGTTCTCCTTGCCAGGTCGGTAGCTGACGTCAAAGGAGAAACAAGATAGCTCAATTCTCCACCTCGCTATTTTCTCATTCTTTATTTTACTCGTAGTTTTAGAGTTGAACATAAAAGCAACTGATTTCTGGTCAGTAATAAGTTTAAAGTGGCGTCCGATCAGGTAGTGTCGCCATTTTCTTAATGCCTCGACTATGGCGTAGGCTTCCTTTTCAATTGCGGGGTGTCGTCGTTCAGCCTGTGAGAGGGTCTTTGAAAAGAAGGCTACAGGACGATCAGCTTGTTTCAAAGAAGTAGCAATAGCACAGTCTGACGCATCCGTTTCAACAACCAGAGGAATATTTTGGTCTATTATTGTAATTGCAGATTTCGCAATATCCTTTTTCAGTCCCTCGAATGCCTCAACGGCTTGATGGGACAGAGGAAACGTCTCTACTTGTGTCAATGGATGTATCTTTTCTGAGAACAAAGCAATCCATTGAGAGTAATGAGCAAACATGCCCATAGCACGTCGAAGGGAAGGCTGGTTGTGAGGGACAGGCATCTGGAGTAAAGGTTTCAATCGATCTGCGTCCGGTGCCATAAAACCTTTGCTTATGGTATACCCCAGTAGGTTTATTTTGTCCAGTCCAAACGAGCATTTGTCGTCATTTAGGGTAAGGTTGTATTTATCGACGGCGGACATGAACCGTCTGAGATTTTCGTCGTGTTCCTTTCTATTATGGCCACATACTGTGACGTTGTTGATGTACGCAAATGTGCCTTCCAGTTTCTCATCCGTTATGATTTGGTCGACTATCCTTTGGAAGCTGGCTACCCCATTCTTAACGCCAAAAGGAATCCTGCGAAATTGATATAGTCGACCGTTCGCCTTGAAAGCAGTGTATGGCTTGTCTCTAGGTCTAATGGCGATCTGATGGTACGCGCTTTTCAAGTCCAGAGTGCTAAACATACAATATTTGGCTATTTCGCCTATCATTTTCATCTATCCTGGGTAGTGGGAAGGCGTCCAAAAAGAGTAAATCTATTTATGGTTTGGGAGTAATCTATAACCATTCTCTTTTTATGGTTGCTAGAAGTGGTTATAACTACCTGAGCCTCCAGGGTGATTTGCTAGGCTCAATTATACCCTCCTCAAGTAGTCTTTTATCTCAGAGTCAATGATTTTTTATTATTATAAGAAAAACGTCTGCTTCTCACTGCTATGGGTTTGCAGTTTTCAGTTAGGTTTTCGAAAAGTGACGGGTACTGGATTTTGCTGTCGCCAATCCACAAATTTTTCAATGCGGGCATTGAACCGCCAAACGGATTTTCAACCTGTGAGTGTTGCTGCAAAAATCGTGTCCCAGTATTATTTCGCAACAAAGGTTTTTCATTACGGATAATTTAGTGGTTTTATAGGAGACGTCATTAAATAGTAAGTCCACCAAACAATAACCACTTACTTGCGCAGACAATGACGCGTTTGCCATTGTTACTCTGCTGGGGAGGGACAAAATACAATTTGTTGGTTTTACCAAGCTTTCTTTGATAAAATTTCCTAAGCTCCCGGTATCGAGCAGGGCATTTGTAGACCTCCCGTTAATTTTCACTTTTACAATAGTTTTTGAAAGGCAGTCGGGGGGAGGCGGCTAAAGTTGCAGAAGTATTTTGACGAGTGGATTTGTATAGAGTTTTAGAAGACTTGCATACCTTTGAAAAATGACCAAGTTTTCCACATTTATGACAACGAGTATCTCTGGCAGGGCATGAGACTCATAGGTGTTTAGATAAGCCACAAAAATAGCAAGTGTCCTTTTTTAAAGCGGCAGTGACCGATTGTTCTTGAAGCTTCGTCGGACTATCGTCATGAGGGGGGGGACAGTAAGAACAGGTGGGTTTAACGCGGCGCCCACGGTGTCTGGCTGTAAATAAGAACTAGACTGCTGTATAGCACTTTCGAAGATATAGGCTTGCTCGTAAGCTGTTCTAAGTGTAAGGGTCTTATTCTCAAGAAGACGTTGTCTTATCTGAGTATTGCGTAAGCCGTTAATGAAGGCGTCCAAAATGTGTAGCTCTTGGGCCTCTAATGCCGTAATTGGGCAGAAGTTGCAATCTTTGCTCAGTGTCCGAAGGCTCTTAAGGAAATGGTCCAATGTCTCGCCTGATTCTTGTCAGCGAGTCGCAAGTAGGTGTCTAGAAAATATCTCATTTTGGGGCTTTATGTATGTAGCATTCAGTACATTGATTGCTTCTTCGTAGGTAACGCAATCTGAGATAATTTCGTTGACTGTGTGAGACAGGTAGTTGGTTAGGAGTGCACGCTTATTGATGGGACGTCCCAGTCTTTCTGAATGTAGAACCTCGATGAAATTTGTAAATGTCTCCCGCCAATGTTTCCAGCACTTGTCGGCTGAATCGCTTTCTGGATCTGTGGTAAGTCGCTCAGGTCGCATAAATTGTTCCATTCTTAATTTAATAAAATGTAATGAAAACAGGACAAGAGATTCTGTCTAGTAATCGTTTATTCAATTAAGAATACTACTACTCATCGATATTGAGTCACCCCTCCACGAGGGTGTCATGTGGCACAAGGCCTTTTTAACGTGGGCATTCCCGAGCCATTAGGCTTGGCCAAAAAATAGCCCATTTGAACCCGTATAAACGGGTTCAGGGCCTGTTTTACCTCCCCGAAGGAGACTCCGCCCTTCGGCGTAGCCTCCTTCAGGTTAGAATACTACTACTCATCTGACTTGACAGCGGAAGTATACAGCTTTTATAACTTGGATTATCTAAGAGGAGATAATCCATATTCACAACACCCCTCTCTGCCTTCCATTAGCATGGCTGATGCTAAACACCAGGAAAGTGACACATTGTGCCTTCTTGGGCTAATATTCTCAGCAGACATGAAGTGGAAAGACTATATTGAATCCATTGTGAGGTCAGCTGCTAAGAAAGTCAGTTCACTGTACTGTGTAAGACAATTTTTCTCTCCGGAATCTATCTGACATATCCATAAGTCTACTGTTCATCCATGCTTAGAATATTGTTGCCACATATGGTCCAGTGGCCCTGCTATTTACCTAGAGCTCCTTGATAAAACCCAAAGAAGAATCAGTAATATTATTGTTCTGATCTGGCAGCTTGGCTTCAGTCATTTGCCTACTGCCATAAAGCTGCCTCTCTGTGCTTTTTTAATAAATACTTTCATGGTAATTGTTTGCATAAACTCTTTGCTATAGTACTGAGACGATGAATTTAAGTGCAATACTAGACTGGTGGTGAGCTAGCTAGATCTAGCTGTAACTTCTATGTTAACAGTTTCTTTTCACACACCTCACTTGTGGAACTTTCTTCCAGCACCATGTTTTCCAGCTAACTTTAATTTAATGCAATGTCAATTGCTATTTACTGTCATCCTGATTGCTCTTTTCTCTTTCTCCTCATTACTAATGTTTCTCTTACTAATTCCTCCACACCCTGTAATCCCTTGCATGTTAGTGGCTGTACAGTCATACTGATTTAAAAAAAAAATAAAAAAATAATATAACCATAAATTCTATACCAACAGTTTCTTTTCTCACATTTCTCATGTGTAGAATTCCCTTTGAGCTCAATATTTTTCAGCCAACTTTAATATTAAAAACTTTAAATACTCTCCTCCTGATAACACTTTTTGTATCCACTCATTAGTAATGTTTCTGTTTCTAATTGTTCTACATAGAGTAAACTCTTGTGTCTTAGTGGCTTTAATGCCTTGAATGGGATGATATCAGTTAAAAAGAAATATCAGAATTTTCCATATTTCATTCTCAGATGAAGCTTAAATAAAAGTTAAACATATTATATTTATAAACGTTTTCTATTTGTTCCTTATCCTGTAAGATTTCAACCTGTATTTGATCTATATATGATTGCTATTCATAAAAATATGTGCATCAAATCCTCCATGTGTTCTTTTGAATGTCTTCATTCTCATCAGCAACAAGTTGTAAATCCTCCCATTACAAATTGTTAAAGACTGGTGTAAACTCAGAAAGTATTTTTTTTTTTTCTAAAAACTATTCTAAAGCTCTTTATCTAAAGGCCAGAATGACTCAAAGATTTATTTTTATTATTTATTTATTTTATTAAGGGAACTAGGATACAAACCCTCTTTTATCATTCAGAAAGGTAAAAAAAAACAACAACAACAACAAAACTGCCATCTTTGTTTAAGTACCAAAGCCTGATACTGAAAGTTAGATAATGGAAAACCAAATTAAGAATCTAAAACCTGAAAACTCGATCAACAGAAAGCACTAAAATTGATTAAGACTTGGCATTTTGTATTGTTACATAGAGAGGATTAGATTATGAAAGAATTTACTTACATTCCAATGAGTAAAATTTGTGGGGTGCTTCGAGCACAAGATTTATACATTCAACTTGACTGCTTCAGTTCTTATATGGAATCCCTATTGACTATTTTTAAATTTTTTCTTCTGTACCTCTTATTGTTTATCAGCTTTATCCTTTTCTTGGTGCATACCTTGTTAGAGGTTTCTTCTTATTCATTCAGCCCGTAAATTTCCATTAGACAGATATATCTCTTTTCTTTTTACTTTTTATTTTTTGAGTTTTCTTTTTCCAGTTACATTCTGCATGATTTGTCTTCACTTAGAGACAGCTTAGTAAATTAAAAAAAAAAACAAAAAAAAAAAAATAACACCATATAATTAAATCAACATTGCTTCTGATAAAAAATTTTAAAAGTTTTTAATTTTATTTTGTTGCTGGGAATATTGCATGCGGAAACAAAAGTTTGTCACCTGTAGATATTTCATAAAAGAAAAAGAAACTCAAATTTTATTTGCAAACATTTTTAGACTGGATCATTACTTTAAATAAAAATCTTTTATTACCAATCATGCCAAGCTATACTTGTCCCTTTCTTTGATATATATTATGTTGATGAAAAATTTCCCAGCACTGTTTTTGCATAATGTTAGAGAAATCTTAGATGCATCTTTGAAGTCAACTCAGCCCTGGATATTATTTTACTATTATACGTGTCTCTTTGTTAACCATTTTGTCATTTATGGGATCACAGAACTATTCTGCATAGTCTTTAACTGTCTTCAAAGTCTTCAGCAGGGTTAGGCTAAAGAGAGATGGGTGCAATAGTAAAAAATTATCCAGTTCTTTATTGATTGTAAAAGTCAGATCACTCTATGAGTACTAATGGTATCATGTAACTCAGTATGATCTGCTGCATGATTGGGTCATTGGCGATTAAACAAGTTCCCCCACCAAACTTTTCTAGGGAGTAAGGCAGATTAGACACTTAAAAAAATAATTGAATGGGAACTTGTCAGATGGCAGACGAACCTTCTTGTAGGGTCAATAGAATGCATCCAGTGTGATAATAATGCAGCCTTTGCTGGAGAGAAGGCTTCCTTGACTGTAGTCAAAAGTCATGGCAGAGCGATCCCCTGATGAAAGCAATGGACATGTACCTGTGACTAAGAAGGGAATCATCTTGTTTTTCAAAAGCCCATGTCTGCTGACATTTTTTTGCTCATTGTAAAGAAATAATGGATTTCATTTTCAATCCGACATTTTTCTTATAACTTTAAATGCTCTTTTTTTAATGAATACACATATCTGAATATGTGTATTCATTAAAAAAAGAGCATTTAAAGTAAACATCCTGTTTTTTTTAAGAATGTGAATTATGTCTACTGACATAAAGATATTGAATGCACTTCACCAGTAGGGTAAAAAATAACACTCACAATAATGACATATATATATATATATGAAATGGACAATTATTTTAAGACATGTCTGAGAAATTTTCATAGAAAATTTTCATCCTCTGTCTCGGACATTCAGGCCGGTAAATGTTGTTTAATACTGAAAAAAAGAATAAAAAGAATATATAAACAAAAAAATGTCTTAAATAATTGTCAGACTTCGTCCATTTCATAATGTGTGACGTCATTTGTTTACATTTGGATATGCCATGAGCAGATATGAATGTACGTGGAGAGTCATGGAAGATTGTAGTTTAAAGACAGTAAAATCGACCTTGCTAACCAAATGCTGTGG
>CAHIKZ030003786.1:60000-61500 GCA_903632075.3 Acanthosepion pharaonis
TAGTTTTGTGTATATAATAGTATATAAAAGTCTTTCGGAGAATAAAGCGTATTTGGCATTCTTTTTCCTTTAAGTTCTGTTAAGTTCTGTTTGTGGGCTACTGTTTGTTATATCACAGATATAACAATGCCCATAATGGGAGAAATGTAAATAGAAGAATAAATCATTCTTCCTAATGCCCTTGTTACATTATTAATGCAGTGTTTCAGCCGATATATTCTCCAGCCATTCTGATGTTATATGATTATTATTACATTAGTCCATAGTAGCAATACCATACCCTTGTTGTAGTTTGAATTTTCTGACAAATCTTAATTCTTAAGTTAAATAATAGTCTGAAATTGCAAAATTAGAGATACTGCTTGTTTGGATATGCCACTGAGAGGTTTGAAAGTGTTTACTTGTGGTGAAAAGGTAAACTGTATTAATTATATAAGGAAAATGGAAAAAAACGTTGAGTTTGCTAATATCTATGATATGAAATTATTTTCTATCTGTCCCATAACTTATAATTGTTCTAATTTACTCTTATTAGTTACTAGAAATATCCATGGACATTTCACAGTTTTCTTATTTGAATTTTCTGATGAATCTTAATTCTTAAGTTAATAATTAAATAAGTTCCTTGCAAGCTTCACAACCGACTATAAAATACCTGTGGAAATTCCCCTATTGCTTCAACAGAATATTACAATCACAATAAGTATGAACGCAGGTCATTATTTAAAGAAGTAAGAGGGTACATGTTAATAGATTCAAAATTGATAAAGTTTTCTGTTTCACTAAATCCAATGTTAAACATTAGTTTTTAAACACTCTTTAATCTTTCCTTTCTTTCTTGTTGTGGGCAGGGAACAGACAAGCTAGCACAGTTTTATCCTCACAATCAAACAGGAATGGTCTATTTTTTATCTGAGGTAATGGCAGGGCGTAACATACATGCTAATGATCCAAGGAATGAATAAATAAGCTGAATTGTAATTTGATATTATTTTTCATATTGTTGTCTGTATTATTAATAATGCTTTGTTTTGGCTGATATATTCTTCAGCCTTCCTCAGGGTTTCTGATTATTATTGCATTATTTCATTGATTATTCAAACTGAGAAACTTCATCAACATTGGTATTGTTAACATTTCATCCAATGATGTGTTTGGCTTATCACATTGAAATACTGGTTCTGTATAAAGTTAAGCAATTTTGAGCCTGGTCAGTAATTAGATAGGTAACTGCTTGGAAATACCAGTTGCTGTAAACTTGGATATGTAGGTGATGTAATGAATAACAACTTGGAATTGTTAATTAAGGGTCGAGTTCCAATTCTCATCAGGTTTGTTATATTCATTAACGTGCAAAGAATTTACCTCTTCTCCTTTAAGCTATGGGTTAAATATTATGACTTGTATTGCTAAATCATTATCATCTCCAAAAATATATTTTTACTTTAAAAAACTTTCAAATGATTGATGAGCAATAAAAACAAATTAATCAATCAAAAA
>CAHIKZ030003787.1:0-2500 GCA_903632075.3 Acanthosepion pharaonis
ATTTTCTCAGTATCCAGATCATGAATATTAACGACCACTATTTCTTCGTTGGTAGATCATAAGTCAATAAAGTCAAACAATCATTTTTTCTATACAATAAATCGTTCAATGTTCTTTTAATTTAATACTCCTTTCTTCTTTACATGTCTCACTACTCAGCATTCCTACAAATTACACAATGGTTAAAGAAGGTGAGGAACCAATTACTTTCCACAGGAACAAAATTATAGGCTTTAGTGCATAAAAATTTAACTAAGCTTCACAATGTAATGAATGTTTCAACTTATAAAAACAAATTGCGACTCCTTTAAAGATATAACAGCTTAAGTATCTGCAATAAATAATTCAGCACCCTAAACTTTCAATACTTGTAGTGATTTTCCAAGGTAGCTTAGATGCGTATAAGGTCGAAAGTAGGCGTTCCAGGAGATCGAACTTGTAATTGTTTTAGCGAACAATCTTTAACCATTACACCACGCCGAGGTGTCCTGGACATTTTCCAAGTGTAGGTCATGTGGCACAAGGTGAAGGAGTAAGGTTTTCTGAGTTTAGAAATCACTTTTGAGGTAGTTACTGATCTAGCGAGACATTCCTATTTTATGTCTCTCGCCGAGGTGCCTGAACCGAAAGGTTATATAAATAAATGTCCTGCAATTATTTTAAATTTGTTAATAGAAACATTTGTAAAGTCTCTATTAAGTTTTTAATTTTGATGTATACTCATTAATTGAGAAAAAAATTCTGTTTAACAAGGCAGGATACCAATATGGAGCAGGCAGATTAGATAGAAAAGCTGCGCGAATGGTATTGGTTGAGGATGAACAATTTGTGAAATGGCCCACTTTCATGTAAATATTCCATTATTGAAAAATAAGGGCATCCTAAAATTTCTGCTGTTTATCGACAAGCCCAAATGTTTACTTAGTTTTTGAAATGAGATGATAAAATGTTGGATAAATTTTTATCATAAAAGCATTGTGCCACCTGACCACGAAAAACTGGTGTACTGGGTGAAAAAATGAATATCCAGGTTTACTTTTGTGTTTTCTAATGGAAAGTTATTACTCTTTATAGATATAGTAATGGTGTCTTTATGTGAAAGGCAATCCCTGTGTTTTTATCATAAAAAATTAGTATGTAAAGAGGTTAGTAAGCTGTTGATGATAAACAAGGGTGAAAATGCTGCGGTTAATGTCCTTATATGTTCTCGTCTCTTGATTGTTTTGTTGTGGAGAGAAGAGATGGGAAAACTTTGAAAGAAAAGATAACACCGAAGTGAAATTGCTGTTAGCATAATTTAATCGAACTAATTTGATTTAATTTGGAGCCGCAATTTGATTAATCCACCGTAAATTATATGCATAAATATATGTATTTCTAAGGATTCGAACCTGGGTTCTACTTATAAAATTATATATTTTTGTGGGGATCACCCCTTTTACAAAAATGAACAAAGTTGAGAGATGTCGTTATAATACGTTTGAGACAGAACGAAAAAAAGAAACAAAATATGAAATTATAAGAGAAAATGAGAGAAAGGAGAGATAATCTCGAAAATGAGAAAATACAAGAGAAAGCCTTTTATATTTTGTAATAACCGGCATTCCCGGCCAAACATATTCTTCATTACCCACTTGTATTATCAGTTTTGCTACGCATATTGATAGCATTTTGATACTGGCGTTTTTTTTATTTATGCCGATTCTTTCGGACCCAATACCATATACCATAGGTTGGCACCGGATTGGTATTCAAACAAATAATGCAACCTCGCCTCCTAGAATTCCATTGTCCAACTTTTACTGGCAGCAGAGAAGAAATGTGAAGGTCCGTGTCGCCAATAATATGTTTCATGGTTGGCTTGATTGGCTGCTCGTAATGACAGTGGAGGTCCTAATGACTTTCTTCTTTCTGACTGGTCAGTACATTGTGACGATGTGGACAAGAGATGCGGTGTGAAATACGGACACACTTCGTTTTGGCCTCCGTTGCCTCTTCGAAACAGGAGGCTACGTGGAGGTCGAAATGGGACGCATTCTGAAACATTACCGCTCAGCGGAAATGATGTTGAAAGATGGTAGCATTTATAGTCATGTTTTATCTCGTGTCTTTGTTTGTCGTTACTGATAAGTTCGAACGTAACCCTACAGCACACCGATAAAATGACATAAAACCTATAAAAATCCACATACGCATTATTTTGATATGAACAATCCTTCACTTAACAAAAGTTGGGATTTTCTTCCTTGTTAAATAAAATTCATTGTAAAAAGTGGCCCAGCATCTTCACTGATATTCATCTTGACAACGCAAACAAGACAAGACACTAAACACCGGTGGAACTAAACGCTTGTTTTGTCTCCATTTTTAAAGCGGCGAAAAGCATGTTCGACAGTAACAGACTTAAGCAATGTTCATTCACCCCAGTAATGCCGGAGAGAAAACTATATTAAACACCATTGCATATTTATCATTTTACATTTTCATATTTTTTAAAAAA
>CAHIKZ030003787.1:5000-87961 GCA_903632075.3 Acanthosepion pharaonis
CAAAAAATTTAAAAAAATTTTTTGGGGGGGGAAAAAAAAAAAGGGGGGGAAAAACAAAACCCGGTTAAACCCTTAAAATTTTTAAAAAAGGGAAAATTTTTTTGGGGGGTTTTTGGGGGGGGCCGGGAAAAGGGGGGGGGGAAAAAAATTTTTTTTAAAAAAGGGAAAAAAATTTTTTTTTAACAATTTTTTTTAAAAAAAGGGGGGGGAAAAAAAACCAAAATTTTTTTTTAAAAAAAACCCCAAAAAGGGAAAAAGGGGGGTTTTTTAAATTTTGGGGGGCCCCCCGGTTTTTTTTTAAAAAAAGGGGCAAAAATTTTTTTAAAAAGGGGTTTTTAAAAAAAAAAAAAGGGGGGAAGGTTTTGGGGGGTTCACCTCTTTTTGGGGGGAAAAAATTTTGGGTGGGGGGCCCCAAAAAAAAATTTTTGGGGGGCCCGGGCCTTTTTCCTGAAAAATTTCCGGGGGGTTTGGGAAAAAAGGGTTTTTTTGGAAGTTTTTGGGGGGGTTTTTTCCCCTATTTTTTGGGGGGTTTTTCCCCCCCCCCCCCTTTTTTTAATTTTACTTTTTATGCTTCTAGGAATTATCTAACGGATCCCTCAGGCAAATAGCTGGTTGTCTTCTTTTCTCTCTTACTCTCAATATATCAATACAGGCGGCATTTTCGAATCCTTCCTGTCCTCCTTGTGCGATGCAAGGATCTTTTTTTACCAGTTTGCGGCATAAGTGCTCTTATCCGTTAACTAAGACTTCCTTGTTGCTTACTCGATCGTTCCCAGATTTTTTAATTAAAATTTTAAAATTTCATTGACTGCACGTGTATTTTCTTTTATTTGAGAGAGGATTTTTAAATAACAATCCGACTCTCTGTTATTGGGTATAACGAGAATTTTATAGGGGTTTTTTTTCAGCAGGTCATGGCTTTTGGAAATAATCCCTCGCTAGCTACTCCCAGGCCTATTCAGGATATATCAGTGGCGAATTGTCATTGACCGTTAAATACTACCCAGATATGATGCGAGTTCCTTCAAAAACAAAATTCTAATTTTTTAATTTGCTTCTTATTGGATATTTGCATTATTCAAACTCATTGTTCTCATCTTTGTTGCCATATATATCACAAACGTTTCAGCCATTGTACGCTCCTACTTTCTTCTTGCCTACCATTTAATCAGAAGTCATTTTTAGACAATTTATTTCGTTTCCTTATTTTTTAATGCTTCTAGTTAACGCGACATGTCTAAATGATGTCATTTATCAGTTATAATTTATATTAAACCAAATTTAAATTTTTATACAGACACACACGTCATTCTGGATAAAGGCGTTAAAATATTAAGTGACAGTGTTTAAAATACCTCGTTAAGATAAGTTGTTGGACTAAAATAGATTATTTAAGATTCTAGATCTGGTTTGGAATTCCATATTGAAGAAAAGAACACTTGCAAATCCGGATTTCTTTCTGCTCACCTGGTGAAATTATTAATGAATGAAGCAACATCAGGACAAAAGGAAAAACATTTCTTTTTAAAATATTAATGCCAAATTCTATAGTTCCCCTTTTTTGCAATTTTTTTTTTTGGAGTTAAAATTAAAAAATAAAGTGAAAGAGGAACTTGAAGACATAAAATTTTTCTGATAAAAATATCTTCGTAAAAATAAATGGTTTCAAATTAAATATTCCGTGACACATTTAAACGTTTAATAACTCCATATATATAAATATATATATATTTCTTGAGCTGCCACAGGCAGGATTTCCAGCATTGACATATGTTTTAAAGCATGGTTTTTTTTTTATTTTGTAAAAACAATGAAAATCACAGTTCAGAATTCTTTAAATAACCAAATTTAATTTAGAAATTAACCTACATCCCCGTCCCCCTCAAAATTATAATGTTTATTAAAAATTTGAATTTGGTGACACTGAGTCAACATTTACATAAAGCATATATTCCATTAGTAAGGAGTAAGTTCAACAGAAAAATTTCCTGAGAGGACATTCCTCAGGCCTTACAATCAACCTCCAAAGTCTAGAGTCAGGAATGAGAGATCCCCATATTTCAATTTGGACCTCTTGCCCCTCCCTGTACACTTTTAAAACAACTTTTTATCAGTCCTTCATTTTTTTTTTATGTTTTTGTATTAAGTGAACAACAACAACAAAATTTTTATTTATAAGGAAAATAATAAAAGAAATTAATTTAAAACTGTTGATAGGATTAAATAATAAATTTTTTCAAACAGCAATAATTAATTTATTTCAGACTAACTAATAAATTTACTAATGATATGTAAATAAATGTGATTATTTCAAGTTCAAATCATTTGATGAACATGAAAATGCTCTTATAATTGTTGAACAGAAAAGTAACATTTATTTAATTAATTTTGGATGTGAGAAAACTGAATGCCTTCTCTAAAAACTAAATAAGTGAAAGAAATATTTAATCCCAAAGTCAGATTTTTAAAACAAATTCTAAATCAAATTCAGAAAGTTTTTTAAAATTTCTGGATTGATGTTTGACTTGTCTTCTTTCGACTCAATAAATTTTTATTATTTAAGGAAAAGAAAAGGAAGAAAAAAAATAATCTAAGTAGTTTTTATAAATCAAAAAATAATAATTAAAAAAATCTTGTTTAATGATTGTTTAAATCTCTAAATAATAGAACCTGTTTAAAATAATTTTTCACAAATTAGCAATGAAATTGTCAATTTACAAGAATTGTTTTTAGTTCAAAAAATTTACACTTTGTGGTTTTTCCATGTTCTTAGAAAGAATTATTAAGCCGTTAAAAATTTGAAAATGTAAAAATATTGATTTTGGTCAAATGCAAAACAAACATTTTTTGAAATCACTGATTGAGAAAAATACACAAAGCCATTGGAGGGACTTTTCCAATGGGGGGAAAAAAAAAAAAACACTTAAGGTCAAAAAATTGTATTTAAAATAAAAAATCACTTTTCTTGAATTTTTAATTTCAATTTCTGTCTATTAGATTAAATTTAATATTTGTCAAAAAAAAAAATTTTGATGAATTTCAAAAAAACTAATTTTAATTCATGAAGGAGATTATTTTTTGTGCTTCCAAAAATAGAAATTTTATGAAAATTTTTATTTTCAAGATTATTAAGAATGATTTGAAACATTTACTTTAAAAAAAATATTGCAGAAATGTTTTTTTAGGTAAAAAAAAAGAATAAATTTTTGTTTTTATAATGAGTATATAATGAAAAAAATGTTTGAAGCTAAATTCGAAACCCCGAGGAAAATATTTACGTTCACCCTATTAATGTTACGGATATATTTGGAAAAAAGTGAATCTAATGGATTTTATATTATCAACTTGCGACCATATTACGTGGAGAATATAGTGATAACTTTTTTTTCAGAGAAAAATGAAATTCTAAAAATGATCAAACCTCATTTTCCAGTTTAAGACACGAAAACAAATTCTTACACTGCTACCTAAAAAACATTGTAACTGTAATAAAAATTATTGCAAATACCAAAATATAGAACAAAAGAAAATAGATTAACAGATAACTATAAGAAATAAGAAATAATTGATCAAAATAAGCAAAATAGAGGCAATACTATAATTGCATTAAGGATTAGCTCTAAATAAAAAGAATTGAGGAGAAAAGGTTTCGTCATTTCAACACATCGCCATTTCTATAAGTGAACTTTATCAGGAGAGTCCATAGTCGGGTTCCAGGGTGTTCGTGGAGATCAGATAAAAAATTATATTCTCTATACAGCCATTGTTCCAATCGACGGTTTCCCACGAAAAAAAAAAAAAAATGCATCCTGCTACTGAATGAACGAAAACGCACTACTTAAATTACTGACTACTAGGCATCTCTTAACTTTTGTTGGGTCCATGTTTACCATTTAAATTTGTGTCATCATCCTCTGCATGACCGCCATCTTTTGCCACTCCGTAAGAGCAAGTGATAATCCTCATTTTACACGGTTTATCACCGTTTGATCTTCTTCTCATCTACTGGTGAGGATTAATTGTCCACAATTTCTTTCAAGTGTGGTTGTCTGAAAAGTGATATGTGCAGTGTGCACGAGGGCGCAGTATAGAAAGGCTTTATATGTGTTGGGAAAACCAATCAGACTGCGAGTCTGTCTATGAAGGACTATTTCTTAGAGGGGTATGGTTCAAGGGGCCCATGAATCGAGGCCTGTGACTCGATGGGCCCATGACTAAAGGGATCCGTGACTAATAGGGTTCGTAACTCAAAAAAGCTTAAGAACCACTGATCTAATATGTAGAACACGCTAAAGGTCTCGTGAAAATTACCATGCAATGTTGATTCTTAAATCCGAACTAACACGTCTCTTAGTTATGTGCAGGGATAAAAATGAACGTTGTGCAAATTTCTAATCAGCCAATGACATGACAGCAATTTAATGGATATGGCTATTTAAAAATACTTCTGGCGAACTGTTGAATTTTATTTGAAGCATTAGTATGGGAAAGAAAGGTAATTTGACTTGGATAGATGATGCCAAAAGGAAATGTTGGAGGAATTAAAAATGTAGATCTACTACGATGTTCACGCATAATAAGCTATAGATTTTATAGAGAATATCCGGAAATAGAAAAGTTCTACAATGTCACAATTCTATTGGTGGAAACTCCAAGCAAGGCAATAAAAGGATGTAAGGGGTATCGAGCGTGAAAGAAACAGGAAGGACAATAGAAGAACAGGATTCAAGGCGACAGCAGATGACGATTAACATTGAAATTAAATTTTTCAACATCGTGGAAAAATCAGGGGAGCCATAAGGGTGTTCCACAAGCCGGAAAGACGTGAGAAATAAGTATTAGCAGATAACCTACGCTTACAAATAGCATTTTTAATAAAGTATTGCCTTTCTTCTATAATTTTGAAACAGTCAGGACATTTCAGGCGTTCAAAACGAAACTGTTCTCTATTAATCATCTTTATTTGCCTGGCATTAATATGGCTGATGCTAAACTCAGGAGAACAACACAGCTTCTTGGTTTCACAGTAACATGAAGTGGAAAGATTATATTGGCTGAAATGCTAAGTCTGCTGCTAAGAAAATGAGTTTACTGTGTGTTATGGTCCAGGTCCTTGTACCACGGTGATGGTCCAAGGTAGAACCAATAAAGAAGAACTCAAACACAGGTATGGAATAACACAGATATATTACAAACAGGAATATATAAAGAGAAGTAGAAAGTGTTAGTACGAACAATCAGGTTTAGTAGAGAGAACAAGTTGGTCTCGACCAGTATCACTATTCCAAAGTCTTGTAGTAATTGTCTGAACGCGACTCTGTTTCGGACTGCCTCAGACTCGACTGACTGAATGATTCCTGACGGACTTCTGACGAACCTCAGTCCAGACTTCGGACTGAACAGTATTTAGTCACCCACCACGAGGGTATCATGTGGCACAAGGCCGGTTTAACGTGGGCTCGGCCAAAAATATGCCCTTTGAACCCGTATAAATGGGTTCAAAGGGTCGGTTTACCTCCCGAAAGAGACTCAGCCCTTCGGCGTAGCCTCGTTCAGGTTCCTCCCGGCCTGAAGGCAGATATTGTTCAACCGATCAGCCGGTCGCCCGACTAAAAGGCTGAACGGTATTTAGTCACCACCCAACGAGGGCATCATGTGGCACAAGGCCGGTTTAACGTGGGATCTCCGAGCCCGTGGGCTCGGTTAAAAATATGCCCTTTGAACCCGTATAAACGGGTTCAGGGTCGGTTTACCTCCCGAAAGAGATTCCGCTTTTCGGCGTAGACTGGTTAGGGTTCCTCCCGGCCCGAACAAAGAGAGTTCAACCGATCAGCCGGTCGCCCCGCATCCACCAGAGAACTGACATCACTGACCACCTAAACGAGGGAGGGGATGGGGAGTTAAACAAAAGGAAAAAAGTGGGGACAGAAATAAAAAGGACCAATGAGCATGCAAACCCTAGCTAAGTTTATTGAAAAAAAAAAACTAAAACTCAAAAAACAAGACCTATGCTAACCTAATTTCGGGATGGGTTGCCTATGTTCAACCCAGGAAAACAATATCCTAATGCCTAAACGGCATCCAAATGCCACTCAAGGTCAGCCCCTTTTACTCGGCACATACACGCAAGATTCACCCACCTTTTGCTAAATTCTGATGAGGTGAGCCGCCGCCTTTCCGTCCTAATCTTGACTTTAAGCTGATGCTTAAAGAACAAGATCAGTTGGGAAGAAGTGAACTTCTCGCGCTCATAGAATTCCTTCTGATGCGTCGTCCAAATCACGACTCTCATAACCCCTAGCAAGCAACAGAACAAATAGTGTTCAGCCTTCGTCATCTGCGGCACCACATTGCTACAAACAGAACTGGCTTCAAGGATAAAAAACTTTCCCTGCAGCATGCGAACCATGACGCCTTCAACAAACCTGCACAACGGCACTACCGCCTTGCACTGAAAGAAGGCGTGGCCAATGGTCTCGACTTCCCCAGTACAGCGACGACAGTTTGGATATTTCTCCAAGCCTGCTGAACAAAGTCTCTTGCCGACCCAGAGGGCTTCACGAATCATCAGCCAGGTGAGTGATGCCTCATCATTATTGAGACATTTCAACCCAGGCGCCCAAGGCCATATCGAGCGAGCCTCCTGCTTCGTAAGACCGAGCTCGCCAATTAGATCATCTTGTACGGTCCCCCTAACTAACACTTGATACAATGCCTTGCGAGACAACGCCTGGACGTCGGAGAGGCCATCTGACTTCCGCAAGAGGACGACGACATTCGCGGTAGAAGGAGCACTCGGCTCGGGGTGTACGGCCGGCCTCCTCCTCGCACGAGTACACACTTCTCGGGGATGGGAAATGTTTCCGGACGTCTTCTTTCCAAAAGGTGCCCACCTCATCCGAACCGCGACACATTCGGTCTAGAAAGGTAATGCGAAGCATATATTGACGAATCTCAATGCTAGGCAGACCCAGACCGCCCTCAGAGGGATGAAGGCAACAGATCTCGCGAGATACCATATGGGCCTTGCCTCTCCACAAGAAAGAGAACAAGGTCCGTACTAATAACATTAGTCTGGCATACGGGAGTGGAAGCACAGAGAGTCGGTAAAGGAGAATCGGATAGATGTGGAAACACAAACTTCCGCCCTTCCCTTCAGGGAAAGTCTCCTCCGAGACCCCAGATTAACCGCGATCTCGGCCTTCCCTTGTACCACCGACCAATTCATTTCCAACTGGAGATCAGGACCGAACCAGACGCCGAGTATCTTGATCGGCCCATCCGTCCAGAGGAAAGGTCGGGAAGAGAAACTCCCTTCCACGCACCCAACCGCAAGCCCACAGACTTATCGCGGTTGATCTTGGCCCCTGTCACCATCTCATACCGACTGATCTCTTTGCTGACTTCGTCAATCTCTCGGCTCTGCTCGACACAAGAACTGAAACGTCGTCAGCATAGGCAGAATACCTGGCCGAGGTGGAAGCACCAGGCAGGGAAATTCCGCGCAGGACCGGATTCGCCTTTAACTTGCGAAGGAAAGGTTCCAACGCAAGAACGTAAAGCAGAGGCGATAGCGGACAACCTTGACGAATGGAGGGAGACAATACGAAAGGCTTCGATCTTACCCCATTCACTTCCACCAGCGCACCGGGGGTCGCATACAAGAGTCGGATCCAGGAGCGAAAGTCGGCTCCGAAACCGGCCGCCGAAAGGACAGCCTCCAGAAATCGATGGTCAACCCTATCGAAGGCCTTGGACTGATCTAAATTGATCAGCGCGGCTTCACTGTCGACTTGTTCTAAGATCAAGCGTACCATATGAAGGTTATCCTGAATAGTCCTGCCCTTCACAGCACAAGTCTGTTCAGGGCCAATCAGACTAGACAGGACAAGCAAACGGTTGGCTAAAATCTTGCCAAAATCTTTAACTCAGTGTTTAACATGGTTAAAGGGCGAAAGTTCCTAACCCATCCCCACCGTTCTTGTCCTTACGCAGCAACTTGATCACACCCCTGGTGAAGCGTTAAGGTATAGACCCCTGCTTCATCCAGTGGTTGAAAATCAGTTCCAGCAAAGGAACAAAAACGTGCGACAACCTCAAGTAAACTTCGTAGGGAAGACCATCTATTCCCGGAGACTTATCCAGGCCAACCTGCTTCAGTGCTTCCCAGATTTCCGACTCTGTAATGGGACCCTCGCACCTAGCTGCTTTCAGCAGAGGCGTCGAACTGAGCTCAGACCGGGCTCCCTGGTGAAAAGATCCTGAAAGTAATCCCGAAAGACCTCATATGCCCGCGTTTGTAGTCACGATCCGCTTATCCGGCAACGTGACGCACGCTTATATGTCGCTGAGACGCGTTCCGATTCTCCTCTGCACGCAGTTCAGCGGCCATATTCGTCGCCTCAGAAGACATTCTTTTAACCTAGCCCTAACTACCAGAGCTTGATCCTTCTTGATAAGCAAGGAGGACAACTCTGCCTTAGCTAAAAGCTATTTCCCCACTAACACGGGATTTCACAGCCCGATCAACTTTTTTTTCTAAAGCCGTTTGCGCCGCTAATCTATCTAGATTGAGTCGACGACTAAAATCGGCAGCAAACGTTCGAATTTTAGATTTTAAATTGTCCCACCAGGCGTTTCCCACAACCGCTCCCGTCAATTCCCTTTGTATCATTAGTAACAGCTGGTCCCGGAAACCCTGCTCACCAAATAGTGAACAGTTCAATTTCCAGTAACCAGCCAGTCTAAACTTAGGCTTATCTAAGTTTACACGGACCCGGACAAGCCTATGATCCGTATAAACTATGTAATGGAAACTTGGACACCCTAAGAGCCCTACATCGACTCTCCTAACTAAGACTCGGTCCAGGTAGCTCGCAAGCGTCCCAGGAGCCGAGTTGCCACTATTTGTCCAAGTCCATACTAACTCCCGAGGGTGTTCATTCCGGAACTTATCGACAAGATCAAACCCATCGATAAAGTCCTGAAATGGTTTCACGTCCGGGTTGTTAGTACCTTGTTTGTGCCCTATACGATCTATATCGGGGTCAAGGACGGCATTCCAATCCCCGCTAAAACTACCCGACGAGACGTCGTCAAGAACGGCGCGATCTGCCGAAACAAAGCAGGCCGCTCGGAATGGATATTGGGCGCATAAACCCCAATGAGACGTAGAACCTTATTCTTTATGGTAACATCCAGCACGCAAAGTCTGCCTGCCGGATCCGCGAAGACAAGGGTACATGCAGACCTTCTCACCTGCCACCAGCCAAGAGACACCCCTCGAACGACCATCAAAACATGCTGAATAAAGGTCGAACCCCTTAGACAGTATGTCCTCACGATCATGAGAAGAAAACCGGGTCTCTTGCACACAACATACATTCACCCCGAGGCGCTGAAGGTCACGAGAGAGCCTTGCCCTGCGAGACTCGGACCTCAGGCCTCGGGCATTCAAACTAGCTAACCAGAGTGCCATTGTCAAATCGAATTAGGGTTGTCCTTCAGGATAGAACATGGCTGGGGTGAGGACACCGACAGCTCCTCCCATAGATCCTGACGCCATCTCACTTTCGACGGTATCATCTTGAGACAAGCCGCCTATGTCCGAAGGGTAGGTTAATTTGAGAGCCCTATAAAGGGATGGGTGAACGAAAACTGGGACCCTCCTTTGAGTTTTTCATTTGATTTATTCACGTTTTCTGGGTCAAGTATGGAGGCATGGGGGGCACCATTTTTAGAGACGACAGGGCCTCCTCTATCATGCCCGAAATCTCCCGCGTACCAGGGCCAGTTCTTATTACTGTTAAAACCCTTTTGGAAGAAGGGAAATTTTCGGGATTTTCCACATCTATGATGTTTATCTTTTTAAGGTTCCATAGAACTTTTAAGTCCTTCAGGTTCCTTGTTTGCCCGAAGACCCTTTCTGCCTGGTCCCGGGATACGCGGCAGACGTCTTCCCTGGGAGATAAGGTGGTTTGATTTTTTTTTTTTTTGTCAGTGACTGTTTGAGAATCTGGGCTTCTTTGAATCTTTTCTCATGTGGTTTTTGAATGGGTGTTGACATGGGGTGACATTGGGTGATTTTGTTGAGGGGAGTCCATCACGAAGGCGTCCTCACCGGAGAAGGTTTTTAGATGAATGATGTGTTTGAACAGGGGAGAGTTTGACACAGATTTTGGGGGAGGAGGTTAAGAATGTTTTTTTTGATGAAGAAGGGAAGATGGGGCAGAAGATAGGGGCCTGGTGCCCCCAGCGATTTTTGATTTTTTCCGCTTGTCTCCAATTTTTCCTTAAGTTTTTTTAGGTTTAGGATCTTTTGCCGGCTTGGCTCATTTAATTTTTGGGCTTCTGTGGCGTTTTTTCATAAGACGCCGAGGCATCGCCCTCAGAGCTGGTAGAGGGAATGGGGCTGTAGGTGCCTTTATCCTGGTTTCATGATGGGACTGAGGCCCCGCTGTTTGGGTTCTTCCTTTGCCCCTAACTACGAGGCGCCATTCCCCCATCCTTCTCCTTGTCCACACTTGTGGAAAATGTCGGTTTTTGGGGTAATGTGGGTACGGACCCAACCGAGGGATGTTCCCCACCGGTCCGCCTCGCAGCTAGGCCCACTACAGGCGCCACGGATTTTACATTCTCAATAAAGGGGGCCGGGAAAGGAACTCCAGGGCCTTCTTCCCTGGGCAGGAGGAGGAAAGGTGACCAGTCTCTCCACACCTCCAGCAAGTAGGACGCCTACCGGTCACAATGACCGGCATTTTCCGGTCGCCTAAATCCAAACAGTTGGGGACGGACTTGAAGGCCTTCTGATCTAACATTATGTCAAAAGTCCATCCCCGTTCAAATTGTCGGGAGAGCCCCTAAAATTTGGTCGAACTGCATAAAAAAAATGCAGCCAGGTGTTCTCCCGAAATTTGAGGAGGAACCTCAAAACGGCCACACTGGTCCTTCACCTGACCTTCATACTCCGTACTTAGAATCAGGTCCTTCGTGATGAGTTCTTTTTTGCCATTGCCAGGCAATCTTCTGGCGTGGGCAGTAGAATGTCCCACATGAAATACCCTTTCCCTTTAATGACTCTTTGGGGTTTTATCCCCAGGGACAAAAGTGATTTAATCAATGTGTCTTTCGTGGAGCGACAAATTTTGCGGTACGCTTGTCGACCACAAAACTGACACTATTCTTTTTTCAATTTTCTTTAATTCCTGGGGTCTTCAAAGAGCCCATCTGCTGTCACCAGATGGGCGTAACTCTTGGCCTCTCCAAGAACTCCGTAATGTTGATTATGCATTTAGGGGGACTTCCAACAAGAGGGCGTCTCTCCCGGCCTCTGCATTAGTTTTTGAGATGTCTGACTGGTTGTTTTGGCCTTTTCACGAAAAGCTTCCATATTTTTGGAGGGTTTTTTTTTCATTTTTTGGGAATTTCATCGTTTATTGGTCTGGAACACTTGAAAGGTCAGGATATTTTGGCCATTTGAGGCTTTATCGGGGGTTTTTCTTAGGGTTAAAAAATAAACAATCTTAGGACTCATTAAAAAAAAATACTTTTTTTTTTTGGACTTTTATCAAATTATTATCAAAATTAAAAAACTCTAAGAAAAATTTTTCTTCCTTCTTATCCATATTTAAAATAAAAAATAAAAAGAGGGTTTTTTTTTTGGGAAAAAAATAAAACAGGTTGAGAGGAAAACCGTTCTCCTCAACAAAATAAAAAAATGGACAAGACTTTTTTTTTTCCTTCACATAAAAACGTATAAAATAAAAATATAAATTAAAAAAGACAAAAAAAAAATCACAATAACAAAAAGAATTTTAACAAGACAGAACAGTTTAAAGACGTAAAAAGTAACAGAAACACGTACGCTAAAACGACAAAAAAATACGTTCAAAATAAAACAGCTAACAAATTACAAAAAAACGAGTTTACGAAAATGAAAATCACATTTAAAACGGAAAATAAACAAAAGGTATCTTTTTTTAACAAAAAAATAAATACGAAACAAAAAAATACCAAACGAGTTCATATAAATACAATATGGCTGCCACTAGTAAAAAAAAACTAGTCAGCCCAAAACACGAACGAAAATACGTAAACTAAAATAAAAAAGAACTAACGAATAGAAAAATAAATGCGGTAAATAAATACAAAAATTTAAAAAACACACAAAAGACTTAAATAAAGGAATACAGAATAAATAACAGTTATTTACAACGAGAAAGAAACACTGAAAACACGTAGAAATAAAAATGTAAACAAAGAAAAAACGATGTCTTACGAGGCAAAGAAAATGAAAAAATGAAAAAGTAAAGTTTGTGTGGGAAAGTTACTGAAATTTAAAAGAAAAAAAAATTAAAACTCAAAAAATACGTATTAAAAAAAGGAAATTAATAATAAAAGAAAACAACAAGGATAAAGTATAAAAAAATAGAGGGAGGAAAAGAAAAGAAAAAAATCAAATCAAACTTTTGGCAAATCAAATCAAACTTTTGGCAAAAAAAAAAAGTAAATAAACTGAACGTAAAATAAAATAAAAATGAACTTAACGTGAACAAAGGGTTGAAATCAAAAACAGTTCGTAAAAAAACTCGCAAATACGTCTGGCGTCAAACACCGGTCGTATACCGTCGGAAAAAGAACTCTCCCCAAAGAGGTACCAAAGAGGAAAGCGATATTTATTCTGTTTGATACAGAAATGTGGCACAAGGCCGAAAAGGGGATTGGGGAAAGGACGGTCTTCTTCTGTCTTAACTATAACTTAGCTAGCCGCAAGCACTGACCCAAACGTACGAAACAATATTCCTTACACCAAAACAACACATTCATTCGTACCTTTCTTACTACAACCACCATAATACCTCTTTGTCTCTATGAAAATACTAACTAGTCCCCATATTTACAATTCGTGGTCTGTGGGGGAGGGAATAAAACAACAAATTAAAAAAAAAAACCCCAATGAGTATTTACAATATGCATACAAAAACTATTTACAAGAAACAAAAGAAAATAAGATTAGTAATAAAACCCCCCACAATTTCCTAAATGTGACAGAAACATCACTTCACTGGCCGAAATCAATGCGGGACTATAATAGTATAAACCATTCATTCATCCCAATCACTCACACTGACATGCACTCATTCAGACACAACAACAAATACGAAAAACACTCACACGAAAACGAAAGGCGCCCCGCATCCACCAGCGAACTGACATCACTGACCACCTAACGAGGGAGGGGATGGGGAATTAAACTTAAAGAAAAAACAAATGGGGGCAGAAATAAAAGGTGGCCAATGAGCATACATACCCTAGCTAAGTTAACTGAAAAAGGAAACTAAATCATCAAAAAGGAAAAAACCTAAGCTAGCCTAGTTTCAGGATGGGTTGCACAAGTTCAACCCAGGAAGAGCAATATCCTGATGCCTAACCGGCATCAATGTGCCACTCAAGTCAGCTCCTTTCACGACACAAGCGCGCAAGATTCACCCACCTTTTTTTGCTGAATTCTGATGAAGTGAGCCGCCGCCTTTCCGTCCTAATCTTGACTTTAAGCTGATGCTTAAAGTACAAGATCAGTTGGGAAGAGGTGAACTTTCGCCTCCATAGAATCCCTTCTGACGTGTCGTCCAAACCACGACTCTCATAACACCCTAGCAAGCAGTGGAACACATACTGTTCAGCCTTCGTCAGCGGCGGTGCCACATTGCTACAAACGGAAACGGACTGAAGGACAAAGGACTTTCCCTGCAGCATGCGGGACCATGAGGCCTTCAACAAACTTGACCAACGGAGTTACCTGGCTGCAATAAAAGAAGGCGTGACCCAAGGTCTCGACCTCCCCACTACAACGTCGGCAGTTTGGAGAATTCTCCAAGCCAGCTGAGCAGAGTCTCTTGGCGACCCAGAGGGCCCTACGTATCACCAGCCAGGTGAGTGATGCCTCATCGTTATTGAGGCATTTCAACCCGGGCGCCCAAGGCCATATTGAGCGAGCCTGCTGCCTCGTCAAACCGAGCTCGCCAATCAAATCATCATGCACGCCCCCCCTGACTAAAACTTGATATAATGCCCTACGCGACAACGCCTGGACGTTGAGAGGCCATCCGACGCCCGTAAGAGGCGCTTCAGTGCAACACGACATTCACGATAGAAGAGCATTCGGCTCGGGGTAAACGGCGGGCCTCCTCCTCGCTCGAATGCACACTTCTCAGGGATGGGAAGTTCTTACGGGCGTCTTCCTTCCAGAAGGCGCCGTCCTCATCCGGATCGCGACACATTCGATCCAGAAAACTAATGCGAAGCATATGTTGACGAATCTCAATGCTGGGCATGCCCAGACCGCCTTCAGATGGATGAAAGCAACAGATCTCCCGAATGACTCTGGCAGCCTTGCCTCCCCACAAGAAGGAGAACAAGAGCCTCACTAACGCCAGTAAAGTGTCACACGGAAGTGGAAGCACAGAGAGTCGGTAAAGGAGAATCGGGTAGATGTGAAACACAAACTTCCGCCCTCCCCTTTAATGAAAGATTCCTCCGAGACCACAATTTAATTGCGATCTCGGCCTTCCTCGCACCTCCGACCAATTCATCTCCAACTGGAGATCAGGACCGAAAAAGACGCCGAGAATCTTGACCGGCCCATCCGTCCAGTGGAAAGGTCCGGGAAGAGAAACTCCCTTCCACGCACCCAACCGCAAGCCAACAGACTTATCGCGGTTGATCTTGGCCCCTGTCACCATCTCATAACAACTGATTTCTTTGCTGACTTCGTCAATCTCGGCTCTGCTCGACACAAGAGCCGAAACGTCGTCAGTATAGGCGGAATACCTGGCCGATGTGCTACCACGGGCAGGGCAATTCCCGCGTAGGACCGATTCGCCTTTAACTTGCGAAGGAAAGGTTCCAACGCAAGAACGTAAAGCAAAGGCGATAGCGGACAACCCTGACGAATGGAGCGAGACAATACGAAAGGCTCCGATCGTACCCCATTCACCTCCACCAGCGCACCGGGGGTCGCATACAGAAGTCGGATCCAGGTGCAAAAGTACGGCCCGAAACCGGCCGCCGAAAGAACAGCCTCCAGAAAATGATGGTCAACCCTATCGAAGGCCTTGGACTGATCTAAATTGATCAGCGCGGCTTCACTGTCGACTTGCTCGATGATCAGGCGCACCATATGAAGGTTGTCCTGAATAGTCCTGCCCTTCACAGCACAAGTCTGTTCAGGGCCAATCAGACTAGACAGGACAGCCTGCAAACGGTTAGCCAGGATCTTAGCCAAAATCTTTAACTCTGTGTTTAACATAGTTAAAGGGCGAAAGTTACCTAACCCATCCCCACCGTTTTTATTCTTGCGTAACAACTTTGATCACGCCCCTGGTGAAGCGTTGGGGTATAGACCCCGCTTCATCCAGTTGCCGAAAAATCAGTGCCAGCAGCGGAACAAAAACGGGCGACTGCCCTCAAGTACACTTCGCATGGAAGACCATCAAGTCCCGGAGATTTGTCCAGGCCAACCTGTTTCAACGCATCCCAGATTTCCGACTCTGTAATTGGACCCTCGCACCTAGCTGCTTCAGCTGCACTAAGGCAGGGAAAGTCAGCCAAATAGGAGAGTCGAACTGAGCAGAGCTCAGACCGGGCTCCCTGGTGAAAAGCTCCTGAAAGTAGTCACGAAAAGCCTCACATATGCCCTCGTTTGTTGTCACGGTCCGCTTATCCGGCAATGTGACGCTCGCGATATGTCGCTGAGATGCATGCCGAGCTTCCTCTGCACGCAATTCTGCGGCCATATTCGTCGCCTCAGAGGACATTCTTTTTAACCTAGCCCTAACTACCAGAGCTTGATCCTTCTTGATAAGCAAGGAGGCCAACTCTGCCTTAGCTAAGGCTATTTCCCCACTATCACGGGATTTCACCGCCCGATCAACTTTCTGCTCTAAAGCCGTTTGCGCCGCTAATCTATCTAGATTGAGCCGACGACTATAATCAGCAGCAAACGTTCTAATTTTGGATTTTAATTTATCCCACCAGGCATTTCCCACAACCGCTCCCTGTCAGTTCCCTTTGTATCATTAGTAAAAGCTGGTCCCGGAAATCTTGCTCACCAAATAATGATGAGTTTAATTTCCGTAGCCAGCCATCCTAACCTTAGGCTTATCTAAGTTTACACGGACCCGGACAAGCCTATGATCCGAATAAACTATCTCATGGAAACTTGGACACCCTAAGAGCCCTACATCGACTCTCCTAACTAAGACTCGGTCTAGATAACTAGCCGAGCCGCCACTATTTGTCCAAGTCCACACTACCTCCCGAGGGTGTTCATTTCGGTACTTATCGACAAGATCAAACTTGTCGATAAAGTCCCGAAATGGTTTCACGTCCCGGTTGTTAGTACCCGAATTTGACCCTATGCGATCTATATCGGGATCAAGGACGGCATTCCAATCACCCACTAAGACTACCTGACGTGATGTCGTCAAAACGGCTCGATCTGCCGAAACAAAACAGGCCGCTCAGAATGGACATTGGGCGCATAAACCCCAATGAGACGCAGAGCCTTATCCTTTATGGTAACATCCAGCACGCAAAGCCTGCCCGCCGGATCCGCGAAGACAAGAAACACGCAGCCTTCAATGACTTGCTCACCAACCAAGAGACACCCCTCGAGCGTCCATCAAAACATGCTGAATAGAGGGAAAACCCCTAGACAAAATGTTCTCATAGTCACGAGAAGAAAAACGGGTCTCTTGTACACAACAGATATTCACCCCGAGACGCTGAAGATCGCGAGAGAGCCTCGCCCTGCGAGACTCGGACCTCAGGCCTCGGGCATTCACACTTGCTAACCAGAGAGCCATGATGGAACCGATTAGGGTTGCTCTCCTGCACTGAACATGGCCGGGGTGAGGATACCGACAGCCTCTCCCATAGACCCATGGCCCATCTCATTCTTGATGGTGCCGTCTTGGGAGATACCGCCGACATCCCAGGGGAAGGTCAATTTGAGAGCTCTATATAGGGATGGGTGAACTAAAATGGGGACCCTCCCTGCACAGAACTGTTGTAACTTTTTTAATTTAGCGTTATCCACGATGGCGATGGGTAGAGCCATCTTGCACGTGTTCACCGCTTCTTCAACCATCGCCCAGGTTTGATTAGCCGCAGGTCCTGACCTAATAACAGTCAGGACCCTCTGGGCATTTGGGAAGTTTTTTGGATCCTCGATATCTTTGTCTCCAAACTGCTTGATAGAGAGCAGGTATTTTAAGTCTTTTACTCTGTTGCTATAATCCCTGGCTCTCTCTGCCTGTGCTGGGGAAATCCGGCACACCTCCTCGCCAGTGTTATAAAGGAACCTTTTCTTTCTTTCCTTTCTCTCCTCTTTAGTGGGGCTTCTATGCCGCTTTGTAGCAGGAGGAGGCATTTCGGCATTTTTTGCCGATGATTGCTTGGGGGTATGAAGTGGGGTAGATTTTTGTTTAACGGGAGAAGGAGTGGGAGTATTCATAGGGGTGTAAAATGACCTGTGTCTATAGGGGCTGGGATCTCTGCTGTGGGTTTTGGCTTTAGATGGTGAAATGGGTGAAGGTGGGAGTTGTTTCTTTGGTGAAGGGGAGGGACCAGCAGGAGACGATGAAGGGATCGGATCTTTCCTTTCTGAATCCAGCCGCTTTTTAAGTGCTTTCAACTTTTCAGACTTCTCGTATCCGGGGTCGAACCTTCTTTGCATTTCCTTGAACGTTAGATTTGAGGCCGGGGCATCGCCCTTAACGTTGCTAGTGGGAGTGGGACTGTGAGTGCCCTTCTTCCTTGGGGCTTCAGGGGACTGAGGACCCGCTGTCCGGCGCTTCCCTCTGGCCTTACCAGCAACCAGCCATTCCCCCTCCCCCTTCTCCACAACTGCACCGGCAGCGGGCGAAGGCTCTTTGGGGAATGTGGCTTTAGGTGACGCGCCGACCGGAGGATTATCCGACCCGGTCCCGGAGGCTGGTACGCCCATTACAGGCGAGGTGGAATTTTGAGACGCGGTCAGAGGGGGATCTTGTGTAACTGGCGCTTGACTTCCAGAGGCCTTCTTCTCTGGGCAGGAGGAGGAGAGATGACCAGTCACCCACACCTCCAGCATACCGGTCTTCGACCTGTCACTATGACCGGTAACTTCAAAGCGCCAACATCCAGACAGTTGGGGATGGAGCGGAAGGCCTTCTCGTCCAACATGATATCAAAGCTCCACCCCCGTTCAGGCTATCGCAGGAAGCCCCAGAATCTCGCCATACTGGGGAAGAAAGCGGCCAGATGTTCCCCGATAACCTGAGGAGGACCTCGTATACTGTTAACCTGGTCCTTCGTCGGCCTTCGTACTCCGTACGCAGTATCAATTCGTTATTGATTAGTTCGCGGCTAGCCGCGGCGACGCAATCTTCTGGTGTGGGCAACAGTACGTCCCACATGAAAAACTTAGCACCCTTTAACTATTCTAAGGGGCTTGAACCCGAAGGATTCTAGTGCTTTCAACACTGTTTTTTCGTCGAGCGACAAATTTTGCGCGTACGCTTGTCCACGACGAAAATCCATTCTTTTCAAAATTCTTGGGGGTCTTCAAAAGACCACCTTCAGGTGGGGGAAACTCTTGGCACGCTCCAAGAACTTAAATTGATTAATTTGGGGGACTTCAACAAGAGAGCGAAAAGGCCTCTGCATTAGTTTTGTGTTGTCCGATTCTTTGTCAGCCTTTTACTTTTCTGGACATATTTTTGGAAAAAACAATTAGACGGTTCGTTTGTGGGAAAACGGAGGTCAGGATATTCCTCCTTATTGTCTTTAAATATCGCCTAAAGGTTAAATAAACAAACTTCTTTTTAAAAAAAAATTTTCTTTTTACAATTAAAAAAGAAACTTTTTTCCTTTTTATCCATATTTAACAGGGGATGGGGGGAGGTGGAAATGGGAAGGGTTGGGAAATAAAATATAACAGAGGAAAACAAATAACTCAACAAAATAAAATAATTATGGACACCAAAAAACAAAAGACGTTCACCTAAACGTATAATAAAAATAAAATTAAAGGCGAAAAAGACAAACACAACGAGTACAATAAAAAAAAAATTTTAACAAGAAACGGAAAATAAAAAAACAGAAACACGTACGCTAAAAACAAAAATACGTTCAAAATTTAACAAATTAAAAAACAACGAGTACGGAAATGAAAAAATTTAAAACGGAAATAAACAAAAAGGTATCTTTTTTAACAAAAATGAACAAAAAATGCCAAACGCACAAATACAATATGGCTGCCACTAGAAAAAACTAGTCAGCCCAAACACGAACGAAAATACGTAAACTAAAATAAAGAAGAACTAACGAATAGAAAAATAAATGCGGTAAATAAATACAAAAATTTACAAAAAACACAAAAAAGACTTAAATAAAGGAATACAGAATAAATAACAGTTATTTACAACGAGAAAGAAACACTGAAAACACGTAGAAATAAAAATGTAAACAAAGAAAAAACGATGTCTTACGAGGAGCAAAGAAATGAAAAAAATAAAGTTTGGTGTGGGGAAGTTACTGAAAATTAAAAGGAAAAAAAAATTAAAACTCAAAAATACGTATTAAAAAAAGGAAATTAATAATAAAGAAAACAACAAGGGATAAAGTATAAAAAAATAGAGGGGAGGGAAAAGAAAGAAAAAATCAAATCAAACTTTTGGCAAATCAAATCAAACTTTTGGCAAAAAAAAAGTCAATAAACTGAACGTAAAATAAAATAAAAAGAACTTAACGTGGACAAAGGGTTGAAATCAAAAAACTGTTCGTTAAAAAAACTCGCAAATGCGTCTGGCGTCAAACACCGGTCGTATACAGTCGAAAAAAGAACTCTCCTCAAAGAGGTACCAGAGAGGAATTTTCCTTAAAAAAATTACCATGAAAATATATATAGCACAGAGAAGCTACGTTACGGCGTTGGGAAAGTGATTAAAGTAATTGAAAATACTTTTGTTAACTGACGGTATAGTCATTAGTCTGTTTCCAAAGACTTGATAGTTTTCCTGTATGACTTGTAAATATTTAAAATGTCTTTTTTACTATCACGATCAGGATTGGTAGTGTACTGTCTGTCCAGTTGTCCGTTTGCTAGCTCCAGTTCTTGAGATCTGTCTGTAATGGTGATAGAGAAATTCACTAAAGCCTCTGTTTTTAAAACAATAACACTGAATAAAATGAGTACAAAACAACAATTATCAATAAAAGAAAATGTTTTAAAAAAATGACAAAATGCTGGTAAGCATCTGTGTACTGAAGCAAGACCTCCTTATGCGACCTGCTACAACTTAATGCACTTATATTCTTCTCATATTCCTTGTTTTCGCATTTTTCTTTTTATTTTGCCAAGTTTTATAATTTCTTTTTTGACTTTTCTATGACCTCTGCTCAATTTTTTTGCAATTTAACTTTCGTTTTTTTAGGTCAACTGTTATCAGTGACAAATGTCTATCAGGCTTTAGATAATAACAGTAACAGTGGCTTGACATATCTCGAAGGTGATTGACAGGGTTTGTCATATTGGTGTTCTCCGCAACCTCAAAGGTTCTGGTGTCTCTGGCTGGATAAATGAACTTCATCTATTCGTTCTTAACAAATCAGATAATGAGGTTCATATTGAATGGCCATGCGTCTAGATCATTCCACATTAATGCGCGGTTTCCCCAGAGATCTACCTTCTACTCTTGGACCTACGTTATTTCTTATCTTCTTAACGACCGTTCCGATGTCATCAGTTTCTAACTAGGTATTCATGCTTATAACACAACTAATTACTCCTGTGTTAAGTTCGACAGGTCTAACAAAGTTGGCAAATCCTCTCGAAAATGGCCTCCAACAGTTGCTAACGGAGCAAGCAATAGCTTGTAAATTTTAATGCCTCCAGAAGAAAACTGCTATCCTTTAATCAACATAGAGGATCATTTTTGCCCTCCATCGGCATGGATGATGCTAACCACCAGGAGAGCAACTTATTTCTACTGATATGAAGTGGAATGATTATATTGAATACTCACATCTGTCATTTTTTTTCCACGTGAAAAAGAACGACAGGTGTGAGTGTAAGTTGGGGGGTCGTCGGAATTTCTGGATACTGGAACGAGAGTTCTATTGACGACTGAAGCTGACTCTGTTTTCCTTTCGAATGTGCGTCTGGGGGCACAACAGTCTGTGCTCAGTTATTTTGGAGACGACACGTAGAGGAATTCCATTGCAGTGTTGCTATTCAGCTGATAGACTTATTTTCAGTCGAGTTTTTTTCAATTACATCCCTAATGACGATATCTTTGATGGATGGTGTCAAGTAGTTGTCTTCCTTCGCTAGTTGAAACATAGAGTGAACCTGGTGGTCACATTATTGTCGAAGACTGATTTCATGAGTTGTCTTGGTGGGTGACTGGGTTTGATTACTATCAAATTTCTCTTTTATTTGGAAGACGTTAGGGAATGGCTCAAAGGCGTTAGTGCAGAATGCGTTTACAGTGAGTGGCTTGTATGTTTTTATTGGATAGACATTACCTACTATGATCTATCCTAAGTCACTTTTCTTGGCATAGGGTGCGTTGTGGGGGCCTTTGATTTATCTACGAGCCTTATGTGCTGTAATGTCTCGACCGAAAAGAACCATGATTGGAGTCTTGGGCTCTCGTTTTTGGATCAGATGCACTATTGTCTTTAAGTCTGGGTAACGGTGAGTCACATCCAGAGTTGGGATCTCCGATCTGGAATCTCGTTGCATTCAATAAGGTTAAGGAGTGGAAGACTAACCTGTTCGTAGATAGAGTTCACTTGGTAGCCTCTCGCCCTTTGTCCAGCAGTCTCTATCACTCTAGTACAGGTTTTATATGAAGTGCAGCTGGGAATTTTATTGCTGAAGGCTCTAAAGAAATCTGAATAAACTAAGGATTGATTGCTTTGTTCACTGATTATGGCGGAAACTCTTATTGACTTTTTTTCCGCTAGTCTATGGGATAGACATTGACAATGCAGATTTTAGAACAGAACCTCTCTGTAAGGTAGGCACCACAGTTACTTCAGTAACGTCCACAGCAACTGCGAGTTGACAGAAATTTTGGGTGATATCTCGGTTTTGTGTACTGAGATTACTCTTTTATTCTGTTACCAGGAATCCTTTTCTGCGTGGGGCATATAGTAGAAGCTTGGATCATTTCTGATCTTAGCTCACAAACTCTGCAAATACTGAAACGGGTAGAAAAGGAACATGATGCTGTTGCTCGTAGCTAGAATCCAAGAACAACCACTTCTCTTGGAGGTTGAAGGAAAGTGTTTGCATTAGAGGGTTGACTCCTCAAACTGTATCCAGGAAAGCATCTTCTTTGGTAGACTGGAACTCCATAAGGAAGTCGCTGAATTCCCTTAGTTCTTCGAGGGTTCTTTGTTTGAGATTATTGAGAGTGCACTCGCGATCATTTCTGGAGAGGCACAGCACTCGTCGAATCTGTCCCATATCATCCTTAGTCCACTTTTCGGATGGTTCAAGTAATCAGCCCTGATTCTTTTAACATGCTCCACGGATTCTTTGTCGGTCCATTTTTTAAAAAAAAAGATCCATTTCTTCACTATGAGTCTTATAGCACTTTAGAAGGGGCGCCTTCAAGATCTATAGCTATCAGGTTGGTCGTTGAACTGGAGTAGACCAGTCGTAACCAGTTCCTGACGAGCGAAGTATTTGACAAAATCTGTCATGTGTTGTGGCGTGTGTCAGGGGCTATCGTTGTACGTATCTTTCTTTATATCGACCTTCGCATTGTCTCTCTGATGACATGAGAGAAACATCTGGATACTTAGGATCTAATACATCGGCGATCTATGAATAGTAACTTATGGAAGCTGTGGCATTCAGGCGAATGGCGTTTTCTGCTTTCAGAGTTTGATGGTATTGTCCTGTGTGTTGTCAGGAGTTTTCACTAGAAAGTGTATTGAACTCTGCTGCCTGTATGTTTTTCATGACTCATTTGATCTACTAAATATTCTATAATGTGTTGTATGGAGTGTGGTCAAGTACTGGTTAGCTGCAACTCTCTTGTTTACTTTTAGGTTCTACGACCGCTTCCAGGGCATCTGCTTCGGTGATGGCAGTGACGACTTCTCTCTCCATTGATGCTTCCAACCTGACTTTTTCTACTTTCATCCTCATTCCTTATTCGACGAACGTAAGGCATACATTGAAAGCTTTAACCCGGGCCAGAGCAACGCCAACAGCTGATCTGCTTGAAGCCTTCAAGCAGCATGAAGCCTGTGATTTACTGTATTGTCGTAAGCCCTCCTGGTTTTGATGTAGTAGTAGTAGTGTCCTAAGATAGTGTGTACTGATATCCTCTGATAAACTTCTACTCCTGTTCAAAAAACTAGGGAGGAGGGTAAGCGGGTCAATAAGCAAACATGCCAACTCCTATTGAGAAAGAAAAAAATAATAAATTTCAGTGTTTAGGCGGAAATGTTAGAAGTATAAAGTTGGAGTAGTTTATTAGATGAAATAAATATAGCAGTTGCGTGAAATTAAAATGCACGTTCATAGTTCACTAGTGATGTGACATATTTGCGCAGTATTTGTTATATGAAACGTTTGTTTTCAATTGTGTATTTGGCTGTCATATTTTATTTATACGAAAACGACTTTTTGTGTTTTTAGTATGGTATATTGGCCCTTAACTGTTTATTATTATTCCACATTGATGATGGTTACAGAGTATAATTTGCCCTAATTGTCCATTACACTAATTATATGAATAAATAACTGAAATAACTGAACTTATGGTAACAGTATGTATACAAAATGGCTATATATTAGTCGAAAAACCTGGCTTTTACAAATAAAAATCCCATTTACATTTTTCTACATTGATTTTTATTTTACACAAGGGAAAAAGAAAACTAACATTCTTTTATTTAAATATACTTAGCTCATATATTAGCTCTATGGTCGAATTATACCCTTGTGTAAATTAATTGAAACAACAGCTTTAGTTTGCTTTCTTTCACCATACGGTCAGTTATGAACCCACTGGAGTGACAGGGTGTAATCGATTTCTATTTTTCCTCAGATTAGGTCATTTGCAATGGTGTGCAGTAATATGAATCTATTTTCGGGGTGTATGATGAAATTTGTTTTCAATATTCGTTATCTGTGATTGCATCAGATTTTCATCACGCCCAGACAATATTGCCTCGAATGGCAATTATCTGCGATGGACGTTACTCCAATAAAACGCACTGGCAAGCCTTACCAGTAAGCAAATCAAAGTACTAGCGACTGGCCCGAAAACTCTCCTGATTATTCAGTCGAGAATCTGTGGTCAATCTGCAAGGAGCAACTTTGTGGAATGAACAAACGAAGTACTAACATGTGAACTGGGTTATATTTCATTGAGAAAATACGAAAAAAAAGTAAATAATAATGAAATTATTCGTTTTGTTTCAATTAATTTACACAAGGGTGCTATTTAGAACAGGAGGCAACATTTTCATTGAAGCTGCCAGTCCAAGAGATGTCTCTTTTAGTTTTAAGGGATTACACCAAACTTCATCCTTTTTAAGACAGATACTGTTTTAAGACGATTAAACATGTTTTAAGAGATTATACCATTTTTAAACAGTCAACACAAGTTTTACAGTCGACACAAATGGACAACAATGCCACTTTTAAGCAGACAATGCCTGTTTAAGCGGAATACACCTGTTTTAGTTTTTAGTTTTCGCTCAATGTGTTAACTATTCATTAGTTACCAAATATTTTCAATATGATTTGATCTTTCATTGACGGATATTATGGCTTTTTTATTTTCGGGCTGGAAAAGAGACTTAAAACATAATAAAAAAATTTTTTAATGAATAATATATATAGCAAGTAAATGGGGGTTTTAGGAAATTTATTCTTTCTCCTTCCACCTTTGGGAGAGGGAGAGAGTAGAAATTTAAGAAATAATAAAATTAGCAGATTTGTCCGAATATAGGTCATAATTAAAAATTGACGACTATGTATGAAATTTTACTTCATTCATTCTTAACTCATTATGTTTCTACATGAAGGATCAATAAATAAATAAAATCTTTTTTAATTATTAATTTTGTATTCAATGTACATTTTATGAATGAAATTTCACTTTTAATGTAAAGAAGTGACACAAATATCTATTGATATCGTAAAATAATTTATTTTCATACAGTGTAACCCGGATATAAGAGAGTTGTCGGGACCGGAGAAGAAATCTCTTATATCCGGGTTTCTCTTATATCCGGGTCTAATTTATATACATTAACACAGGCTCTAATTTGGGACCAGAGAAAATCTCTCTTATATCCGGGTTTCTCTTATATCCGGGTCTCTTATATCCGAGTTACACTGTACTTTAAATCAGGATATATTTATATTGAGGGTTTTTTGGTGCTTTTCATTCGTTTTCGAGCCGTAAAATCTTTCGAAAACGAAAGAAGAGCCGATATTGTAATCCCAACTGCTATAATGACAATGACAGTCATAGAAAGAATTACAATATGTGTAAGTAACATAATGCTAGAAATTGTTTCAATATTTAGTGCCTATGTGAATATTTTACAACTGACTTATTCATTACTTCAGCTTTAGGATCATACCAAAACAGCTACAGGATAATCTTGAAGTGATTCAAAGCGACGTCGAGAAGCAGCAAGAGAAGCAGAAGAGAACAAGAGACAGAACAGGAAAAACATGAGCAACAGTAAAAGTCCGAAGGAGAACAAATTAGAAGAAATTAAGAGAATGAAGAAAAAAGAAATGAACATCTCAGATCCATGCGAGACTCAATAAAAAAAACAAAACAAAAAAAAACAAAACAAAAAAACATGGAGAAATTAATCAGAACAAGATAGAATGGAAAGTCTAAAAAGAATCTTCAAGAAAGTGTCCAAAAAAGAAGTAGTAATGTATCAGAGCCAGAAGGAAATGGCCGACTCGTGTAAATGTGAATAACAGTATAGAAAAATAGAAATTAAGAAAAAGAACAAAGATTTGAAAGACTATTCAATCAGCGAGTCAGAGATAAAACAAGACAGTTTTTCTGTTAATTTCAGTGAAATTACTAATATTCATGGACCCCCAATATAGTGAAAATTTACGAATGGACATACTGACAGATGACAGTATTCAAAAAGAAATTCGTGAAATTCTTAAAAATGTAACTAGACAAAATAATCCATATATTGCACCACTGAAATAGCGAAAGAAAGTATTAGAGATTTATCCAATATATCTATTGTTATTGATCCAGGTCACCGACCTGCTTTGGAAAATGAGAAGCGATTTAATATACAAATTGTCAATGAATTTGCTATTATAATAACAAATGAACATGAAGCAACATCACGTCATTTCGACTAGAAATTTCGAGGAATTGGTCTGTAAATACTTTCAGTTCCACACATCATAGGACAGTTTCCGATATTTCCTTTACTTTGCCGTTATAGATGATTGCTTCGCGAACTTAAAATTGACTCCAATGCGATGTTATACCTGTAGAATCAGATTCCTACATTTTTTTTAAACCTTAAATTTTGTGTAAGTTAAACACATAGAGGCTCCCAGCCAAATATACCAACTGATGTATTTTGATTGGTTGTAAAATATTAATTAGGTGGCGTCAACTACGTCCGAAGGTACCGACCCAAATTTTGACCTCTAGTTGACGCCATAAAATGTAAACATATTTACGAGCCTCCCCACGTGACCAAGAGAACTAATAAAAACGAAACTTCGACGCGACTTGGTCAGTGGGCACTTAAAATATTGAAACCAATTCACTTGACTTCATTGGAAATCAACACAGCAAAGGAGACGAAGATTATCTTCAATACAACAACAAACTTTGTCAACCATCTCCAGGCTTAACGCTCACTCCCACAAAATATTCCATTTCACAAGAATCTCTGGTTAATGAGCGATAACAATCAGTGAGTCAAGAACAATACTTTTTTTCTATTTAATACACAAAAAACATCTGTTTAATTTTCCTATAAAAACAAATATAGCTAACTAAACCTTGTCATTTTCACACATACAGTACAGTAGCTCAAATTCTTTTCAGTAAACACACACCAAAGAACTCTATTGTGTTTATCAACTTTTGCACTATATATTATGTATTTGTTGTGTTTATAAAAAAAATATTTATTGTTGAACAAATTCACATTTTCTTCTACTTGATTATTTCTCTTGTTGTTTTCTTTGTTACATTTGATATTGTAAAAATTGTAGAGGGTCAGTTTTTATTTCTATTTATAACCAATACAAATTGGCTGACCCACTATAAATTGGTGACCCCAAGTTCAAATGTGCAAAGCAATATTTTAAAAACAGCATTTTATAAGAGAAATACTTTAGTTGTCACGTTTTAAACGAAAGCAATGGAAAATTCTACCAGCGAACATATTGAAGCAGCAATTTCCATCAGTCTACCGACGTACAACCACACCAACGTTCAAGTGTGGTTTGCGCAGTTAAACGCAATTTTTAATGCAAGAAAGGTCACGTCTCAACATGCCCGTTACGCTTTTGTAGTTGAGAAACTTCCCTCAGATGTAGCATTAGAAGTAGCAGACCTCCTCAGTGAAGTGCCGGCGGAGAAACCGTATGATACTTTGAAAGATGCTATACTATACCGCACGGGCGAATCAGAGGAACGTCGGTTGCACGATTTGTTTAACAACCTTCATTTGGGGCACTATAAACCTTCCCAATTGCTTAGAAAGATGAAAGCTTTACTAGGTGACAATACCATGCCTGACACAGTCCTCCGTAAACTATGGATGGATAAACTGAGCCCACAAACATCACAAATATTAGTGTCACTCCCGGACGATTTGGACCTACAGCGATTGGCAGAAATCGCGGACAAAATATATGAGAATAAACCTCCGGGAACTGCTTCTGCGACACCACTACAACCTATTGTCTCTTCAGTCCGTGACTCACAAGAGTTATCGAAAATTAAAGATTGTATAGCAGAGCACAGTTACAAGCTCTACAAACCGCTATGCATCAGCAAAATCGCACGCCCAACAATTTCACTAGTCGACCACGTCTATCACATCATACTAGACGAAGATCACGTTCCACATCCAGAAGCAGGCCTATATTTAATACATGTTGGTATCATTTTAAATATGGACAACAAGCGCGGCATTGTACGAAACCGTGTAACTTCGACATAAACGCAGCTAAGGATAACAACACACAGCAGTCGGGAAACGACTATCCCGGCAACAAGTAGAGACGTTTGCTGCCGGGGGATGCCAAAAGTCGTCTCTTTACATCCGAGATGAGAACTCCGGATACTTGTTTTTAGTGGACACTGGGGCACAAATTAGTGTAATACCAGCCAAGCCTAATATGTTGACTAGAAAGACAAATTATACGTTACAAGCGGCGAATGGATCTTCAATCCAGACATATAATGAAACCTCTTTAACCCTAAATCTGGGATTTAGGCGATCTTTTCCGTGGGTATTCACGATAGCCCAAGTTCGAACCCCAATCCTGGGAGCGGATTTCCTCGCCCACTTTAACTTGTCCGTTAATATGTCTTCCCTTTCTTTGGAGGATAAAACGACCAACATTACAAGGAAAGGAATTACATCTATTTATACGAGCACATGTATCAGCGCAACTCTACCTGAAGACAACGGAATGCAGGATCTGTTACAAAAATATTCTCAAATTACAACACCATTCCGGTATACAGAAACCGTTCATCACAATGCTGAGCATCACATTGATACTACGGGCCCACCCACGCATTCCTCTCCACGGCGATTGAGGCCTGATAAATATAAACTGGCGAAAGACGAGTTTCAGCACATGCTGGACCTCGGTATAATTAGACCTTCTTCGAGTCCTTACTCATCTCCTCTTCATATGGTTCCAAAACCGGACTCAGGAGCTTGGAGACCTTGTGGCGACTTCCGGAAGCTGAATGCTACTACAATTCCGGATAAATACCCCATCCCGCACTTGCACGATTTCGCAGTGGGTCTGCATGGCGCCACAGTCTTCACCAAACTTGATCTGGTGAAAGCATTCCACCAGATACCAGTGGCCAAGGAAGACATCCATAAAACAGCAATAACTACTCCTTTTGGCTTATACGAATTTGTGAGAATGCCATTTGGTTTAAGGAACGCTGCACGATCTTTCCAACGGCTTATAGACGAAGTGCTGAGAGGTATACCTTTCACCTTTGCCTATATTAATGACGTCCTGATCGCCAGTAGAAACAAGACTGAACATCGTCACCACGTTGAACAAGTTTTCCAGCGTCTACAGCATTTTGGCCTTAAGATTAACGCAGAGAAATGTATTCTTGCTGTGCCCTCGCTTAAATTTTTGGGACACGTCATTGACGAAAAGGGAATAACGCCCTTACCTGAGAAAATAGAATCTATTTCAAATTTCTCACAACCAACTTCACTCCGGCAGTTACGCCGATTCTTAGGCCTCATTAATTACTACCGGAGGTTCATTCCTGGTTGTTCCCAGATTCTGATTCCCCTCACAGATTTACTGCAACAACAGCGTCAGAAGAACTCAAAGATTACCTTGGAAGGCGAATCACTGACTGCTTTTCACAGAGCCAAATACGCCCTTGCCAACTTTACGAAGTTATCATATATAACCGATGATGACTCAATGATCACACTGACAACAGACGCATCAGGCGACTCCATAGGGGCCGTGCTTCACCAGGAACAGGGAGATGCTAAAAAACCTATTTCGTTCTTTTCAGTCAAGCTAAACTCATCTCAGAAAAAGTACAGCGCATTTTCAAGGGAATTACTGGCAATATACTTGGCAATCCGTCATTTCCGTCATCTTTTGAAAGGACGGAATTTTGTGGTCTATACAGATCATAAACCATTAATTTATGCTCTGCACGCCAAGTCGGACAAATATACCCCAAGGGATATCCGACAATTGGATTATATTTCCCAATATACGTCGGATATCCGCTATGTAAAAGGGGCTGACAATATAGTAGCTGATACCCTATCGCGATCAACGATACAGTCAACTGACGCACAGACCTTGAATTTCGACTCCTTAGCGGAAGAACAAAAGACTGACACTACTTTGGAATCAGTAAAAGAAAAAAACGTCACTACAGTTAAAGCAACACCCTGTGCCATTTGGTAACACTACTGTCTATTGTGATGTAAGCACAGGATACTCTAGGCCCTATGTACCACCTTCTTTGCGAAAAAAAGTATTCGAACATTTCCATTCTCTGTCGCACCCTGGTCGAAGAGCGACTACTAAGATGATTAGTGATCGTTTCGTTTGGCCAAAAATGTCCAGTGACATAAAACACTGGACACAGACTTGTTTAAAATGCCAGCAAACTAAAATACAACGGCATACCAAGTCTCCGCCTGGTACATTCTCTAAGCCTGATGGTAGGTTCACCCACATTCACGTTGACTTAGTGGGCCCTTTGCCCGACATTGATGGGTACCAATACTTATTAACAATAATCGATCGTTTCACTCGTTGGCCTGTAGCCGTTCCTTTAAAAAGTATTTCAGCGGAAACGATTTCCAGGTGCATTCTTAGAGAGTGGATCTCTATCTTTGGTTGTCCTTCAATAATAACCACTGATAGAGGTTCCCAGTTCCAGTCAGTCCTTTTCAATGAATTTATAACCTTGTTAGGCGTAAAGCACATTTCTACAACCGCCTACCATCCATGTGCAAACGGCCTTGTGGAACGATTTCATAGGCAACTTAAGGCAGCACTAGCAGCAAGTGATGACTCCAGGACTTGGCTGGAAAACCTACCACTGATTTTACTGTCATTAAGAAATGTAGTCAAAGAGGACTTAGGATGCACTACAGCAGAACTAGTTTTGGGGAGTACGCTAACACTCCCTGGACAGTTCGTGGAAAAGCATGCTCCTTCCAGACCGACTACCTATTTCGTCCAGGATTTTAAACAAAAAATGGAAAACCTAGCTTTTACTCCAACGCGTGCCCAAACAAGGGAGTTCTTTATGCCGAAAAATTTAGACAGTTGTGATTACGTCTTCCTGCGAAAAGATGCAGTTAGAAGACCCTTAACCCCCACGTATTCTGGTCCACATAAAGTAATTAATAGAATGTCCAAGCATTTTACTTTACTTTTGCACGGAAAGCCTAACACAGTGTCAGTCGACCGGTTGAAACCGGCTTACATCGATTTATCTCATAAATCGCTTCCTAACCCAGAGCTAACATCTTCGACCCAGCCAGCGCAGCTTGCACCTTCAGTACCACCCGCGGAAGTTACTACTAAGTCTGGCAGACATGTTCATTGGCCTAGTAGATTTAAAACGTATATTACATATTGAGAAAATTTTCTCTCAATGTAGGAATCTGATTCTACAATAACCCCCCCGAAGATTGTGAAAGTTTTTTCACAATCTGCGGGGGGGTTATTGTAGAATCAGATTCCTACATTTTTTTTAAATCTTAAATTTTGTGCAAGTTAAACACATAGAGGCTCCCAGCCAAATATAACAACTGATGTATTTTGATTGGTTGTAAAATATTAATTAGGTGGCGTCAACTACGTCCGAAGGTACCGACCCAAATTTTGACCTCTAGTTGACGCCATAAAATGTAAACATATTTACGAGCCTCCCACGTGACCAAGAGAACTAATAAAAACGAAACTTCGACGCGACTTGGTCAGTGGGCACTTAAAATATTGAAACCAATTCACTTGACTTCATTGGAAATCAACACAGCAAAGGAGACGAAGATTATCTTCAATACAACAACAAACTTTGTCAACTATAAATTTTTTTAAAACCAAACTCATCTCCAGGCTTAACGCTCACTCCCACAAAATATTCCATTCCACAAGAATCTCTGGTTAATGAGCGATAACAATCAGTGAGTCAACAAACTAAATACATAAAAAACATCTGTTTAATTTTCTAAAATTTAATAACTAAACCTTGTCAAAAACATACTGCTCAAATTCTTTCAGTAACACACACACCAAAGAAATTGTGTTTATCCTATATATTATGTAAATAAAAAAATATATTGTTGAACAAATTAACTTGAAACTTTGTTACATTTGATATTGTAAAAATTGTAGAGGGTCAGTTTTTTTTCTACACAATACAAAGACCCACTATATACCTACAAAATTATGAGCCAGATTCTAAAATAAATCATAAATTAGGACGACTGTTTCAGCAATATTTAGTTCACACATCGACTTAAAATTTGTATGAATCTCATCATTGTGTTTATCAAGGTGCATTAAATAATAATGATGATTTGCAAATTCCTGAAAAGTGCATCACTCAATGTTTATATTGAACCAAGATGTATTTGTTTGTGTTTATTGTTTATTACTATGATTCGTAAAAAATATTTATTGATTGAACAAACACATTTTCTTCTATATTTTTGATTATTTCTCTTGTTGTTGTCTTCTTTGTTACATTTGATATTAAATAAAAATTTACTAGAACCTGTTTTTATTTTTTTAAAGTTGTATAAATTTGTTTCCTGGAGGAAACATTAAAAAGGGGAATATCAGAAAACGCAGAGCTGTTGAAATTGTTCCAAATGTCACACATTAGAAATGAATTATTTTGTCAAGTCGATAAATATGTGATCAAGTGGTTTGATGAATCAAGTTCAAAAAGAAATCTTACAGGGTCAACTGGTCAAGTGAATATTAATGAATTTTCACAGATCCATCGGGGGGGCATCTGATCAAAGAAAATACATCATTTATTCATTCAAGTTGTATAGGGTTCAACTTCGGAATATATATAGGAAATACCTGATACACATTCAAATCCTTAGCTGCATGAATTGGTACTAAAACAATGATTCTTGCTGGAAAATGTTAAAATGTTTCCTAAAACCGTTTATCGAAAATAAAAATGTATGAGGATGATTCATTCTCACATTTCTGTTGAAATTGTTCAAATGTCACATTAATGTAGAAATGAATTATTTTGTCAAGTCGTGATCCCTTGTATTTGGCTGGCACATATATAGGCCCATAAGAAGCTGTGGTTTCAATTCTTAGATTTCCAATTCATGAAAGAAATCTTACAGTTATTCATTTACAAGGTCATCTACTACAAAGGCAACAAGTTTATATAATAGTCAATGCTGGTCAAGTGAATATTAATGATAGAATAGAACAACTGAATTTTTTTTAATTGTATGCTTGAGATTCATTTGCAAGAACTCTTTACTGTATTGTTCTACCACGATTTTACACATGGAGCAATAAGAAGTGGGAGAGAAGAAAGGTTGGTAAGGAGCAGTAGCGTGCAGAATTGGGGGGAATAGGGTGAAACGCCCCCAGATATCCATATCGGGGGGGCATCTGATCAAAGAATGAAATAAAAATGTACTATATATTAATTTTGAACAAAGTATTTATGTCATATTTCATCTGTTTTTACAGACTGAGACTGGTCCCTCTAGGTCTTGGTGGGGCATACAATCAAGGAGTTGGGCCCAAACATCACAAAACTTCAGCACCTCACTGGTAAGGAGGTGAGAAACTTCCTGATATTTTAAGCCAATGCTCTTGGGCGTGTATATACTGTTTCACTGAGATGTAGTGATATCTACTATATGAGACTTTTGCTTCATCGTGTCATAGGCTCATTTGATGCACTGAAGATATATAAGTTATAAGTTATTTTTCCTTCCTTTATGTAGAAGAGGTTCACTGTCGACTTGCTGTCAACATCAAGCGGTTGTCCTGAATAGTCCTACCCTTCATAAGTCTGCTCGGAACCAATCAGACTAGAGAGGACAGCCTGCAAACCATTTAACTCTGCCAAAATCTTTAACTCTGTATTTAACATGGTTAAAGGCGAAAGTTACCTAACCCATCCCCACCGTTCTTGATCACACCCTTAGTGAAGCGTTATGGTATAGTCCCCTGCTTCATCCAGTTGTTGTAAATTAGTTCCAGCAAAGGAACAAAAACGGGCGACAGCCTCAAGTAAACTTCATAGGGAAGACCATCTAAACCCGGAGATTTATCCAGGCCACACCTGCTTCAGCGCTTCCCCGCTTTCCGACTCTGTGATAGGACCCTCGCACCCAGCCGCATCAGCTGCCTCAAGGCAGGGAGTCGGCTAAATAGGCGTCGAACTGAGCAGAGCTCAGACCGGGATCCCTGGTGAAAAGTTCCTGAAAGTAATCACGAAAAGCTTCACATATGCCCGAATTTATTGTCACCGTTCGCTTAACCGGCAATGTGATGCACGCAATATGTTGCCGAGACACATTCCGAGACTCTTCTGCACGCAATTCAGCGACCATATTCGTCGCCTCAGAGGAACATTCTTTTTAACCAAGCCGTAACTACCAGAGTTTGATCCTTCTTGATAAGCAAGGAGGCTAACTCTGCCTTAGCTTATTTCCCCACTATCACGGGATTTAACTGCCCGATCTACCTTTTGCTTACAAGCCGTTTGTGCCTCTAATATAAAAAAAGATGGCCTAAGATTTCTTGCTGGTTGAATCCGTTTTTCCTTAGTTTTTCTAGTTTTTCCATCTTTTCGAAGGAGGGATCGTATTTCAGGCGCTGTTAACGCAGTTTTCAGAGTAGGTGGTCGGAGAGTTAAGCTTAGAACTGCTAGAGGGAGTGGGGATGTACGTGTCTTTAGCCGTAAGGACTTCAGTGGAACGAGGTCACGCTGACCGGAGCTTCCTTTGACCCTGACAACGACCTGCCAACGACCTGCCATTCCCCCTCTTCCTTCACCGCAACCGCACTAGCTGCGGGCAAAGGCTTTTCGGGGAATGGGGGTTGAGAAAAAGACCCAACCGGGGGTTTAACCACACCGGTTCCAATCGCCGGCATGCTTATTACAGGCGAGACGGATGCAACAGACGTGGTCGCAGGGGGATTTGGGTCGACAGCGGTCAGAATCTCAGAGGCCTTCTTCTCTGTGCAGGAAGAGGACAGATGACCAGTCTGCCCACATTTCCAGCAAGTTGGTCTACGCCCGGTGACAATAATTGGCATCTTCTGGCCCGCTGACAGTTGGGGATAGATCGGAAGGCATGAAGGCCTTCCGATCTATCATTATTTCGAAAATCCATACCCCGGTCAGATCGTCAGAGGAAGTACTATCTGACCAAAATTGGCCCCCGACGATCTGACACATGGTCCTCCGCATGCCTTCATATTCCGTACAAAGAATAAGGTCTTTTGTTATAAGATCACGACTGGATGCAGCTTCACAGTCGGCTTTGATTACCCTCTGAGGTTTGATCCCCAGAGAGATTAGAGATTTAATTATGGTGTGTTTAGTGGAGCGACAAATTTTGCGCGAACGTTTGTCCACCACAAAGACTGACAGAATTATTTTCTCAACTCTCTTCAGTTCCTCGGAATTGACCAAAAGCCCATCTGCTGTGACCAGATGTGCGTAACTCTTGGCTTTTTCGAGGAACACCGTAATGTTGATTGTACACTTAGGAGGGGACGTCCAGCAGGAGGGCGTCTCTCCGACCGCTACACTTTCGTCTTTGCTTTTGTCGTCATCATCTGCTGTTGTTGTCTGATTACATTACATGTCACATTTTGACTATTTTCGGCTACCATATTTTCGTGTGCATTTTGTGTCCATAGTTTCTTTGTTTCCAGGGTCCTTCAGTTACTCCTAATATAACAAGCCACGGTCAAATCACCAGATAATGAAGAAAATGTATACATAGGAGTAACTGAAGGACCTTGGAAACAAAGAAACTATGCATACAAAATATCTTTCATAAATAGTAAATACGCGAACAGCACAATTCTTTCCAAGTATATCTGGGAAATTAAAAACAAAACACAAATCATTCCAAAAACACAAATCACAAAAATATCATAGAAAATAAGGAAAAGATCATCAGCCTACAACAATCAATCAAAAACCTGCAAACTTTGCTTGGAGAAAAAATAGCTATTATTATCTTCACAGACCAAAATAAATTACTAAATAAACAATCTGAGCTCATCTCAAAATGCAGACATGAAAACAAATTTTTACTACGTTACTTAAAAATCGAAAACTGAAATGAATAAATGCAAATAAACAAAATAATATAAAAAAAATCATGTAAAATAAATTAACCGAAACAAATAATAAACAAATTAACAAACCACTCCCGTTAGAATAGACGAAATAGAATAAATAAAAATAAAAACAAGTAAAAATAATGAACCCAAATAAATAAATTAAGTAAATAATAATAAACAAATTCCTGCCAAAATAAGTGTTAGAATAGACTACAACAACCAATCCAAAAATTGGACGTAAAAATAGCTATAACTGCTATATAACGATAAAAAAAAAACAAATTAAGAAATCGCCCCCGCTAAAATAACCGTTAGAACTAATAAAAATAGGCATAAATAAGCAAAGACAAGTAAAAATAATCAATCCAAATAAATGAATAAATTAAAAACTCGCCAAAATAAAAGAATACACTACGACATGAAATCTAAACATTGGACGAATAAATTGCTTTCCCAGACCATAACAAACTATTAAATAAACGACCTAAGGACCCCCCAATCTTTTTACTACGTTAATAAAACATCAAAAACCGAAAAGAATAAATAATACAAAATAAAAATTAAAAACAAGTAAAATAAATTAACCCAAACAAATAAACAAACAAGCCACTCACGCAAAGATAACCGCCAGAATAGATTACCCACAATGCACCACGGACCCATATATATAAATAGTCGAGAAAATAACCAATATTCGCGGCCTGACGATTGCGTCTAGCATGAAACAGCCTGTCGCCTCTGAGTGTTGACTCTAATGTTCACTTTTATATTTATATTTACATACGCTCTATCTCTGATATTTATCACTTTATCCCATAAATATATCACACCTTAAATCTTTATTTTTTCATATAAATATATATATATATATATATATATATATATATATATGAAAAAGAATATGTTTGAGAGAGAGGGTGAAGAAAACTATTCTCAATTTCTATTAAACGTTAGATATGATTTCAAATAATGATAATGGTGAACTTGACACGGGAGAAGAAATAGTTTTATCGCGAACGAAATTGGATCAATGTATTTCATTTATATATCCAACATATGAAAATTGAGCTATTTTCTAGCAATTGTATGTTAATGCCTCTTAATGACATCACACACTGCGACGCCTAACAGCACAAGTGGAAGGAAAAATTAAATGACATATTTGGAAAACGAATGCTAGATTTTGAATTTATTTTCCTCGTTGTTCTGAAGGAGTACTATTCCTTCAATTCAGTTACTGGGGGATCTCATGCAATTCATTTTCCCGTAACTTTCTCGATTCAAATGAAATGCCTGGGCTACCACTACACAAATTAGAATTTAAAAAAAGAATGCACAATTATTTACAGCCAACAAAATTATGCAATGTCAGCAGAATTATCGTTGATGAATTACATATATAATCTCATAGTTGCTCAAATTAATTTGTAGAATGAGAATACATTCTCCCTATGCGTAGTCAGTTTCCCATTCAGTCATTATTTACCATGACCATCCATAAAGCACAAGGTCAGAATCTAGAAAATGTTCTGCTGTACCTTGAGAAGCTTCTATTGTATGTTGCTCTCAGCAGGCCAAGGACGAAGAAAAATGTGGTCATTAAACGTTTAATTTGTTAAAAATGCATATATTTATAATGAACCACAGAATATTATATCTAACACAAAATGATAAACATACATATGTATAAACCTTTGATTCATATATGAAAAGTCTTTATTAACAAATTAAGTGTTATTCGTGGAATCAATATATGAATTGTTAACACTTATTAAATTTATTTCAATGATATCATAATAATAATTGTAACATGTTTAAAGATTGTCGTTTTTATGTTGTTCTCTGTATCAGAGATTGCGGGTTTTTTTTACAAATTATGAAAACCTTTCCATTTATTAATTTATCATTGAATTTGATAAAAGCAAAATTATATAATGTGAGAAATAAATATATTACTATATATTCCAAATTCAAATTAGAATATGTGTAATTAATAATAAAATTGATAATATTGCTACATCATGATTCTGTATCATAAACTGTTTTGAAAGGAACCCTACGTGTTTATGAGTGGTCTCGTTTATAATGTTGCTTGAAAATATATATATATATATATATATATATATATATATATATATATAAATGTAAGTTGACACACCAGTTCGTAGACTAAAAGACATGTAAGTCTTCCAGAATAAAGTACAACAGCTTGACGGCTAGGCTTGAAGGTCTTTTATCCTACCAACTGGTAGTCTACTTAATTTATATCTTGGTCAGTTGTCAGTTACGAACATTTCAGCCGACTCTCGTATATATATATATATATATATATATATATATATATATATATATATATATGAATCTTTTGTTGGATAGTTAGCAATTAAACTGATACCCCAACTCCAATTTATTTCCAGAGGGGTACCAGCAATCTTGTTAGCAAAACTGTGGGATGAAAAATAAGAGTTATCAAAGTAATCACCGATAAAATTACCAACGGGAAATAACTACACTGTCAATACCCACCCCTCAAAAAAAAAATCTCATGATTTTTAACAATCAAATTATGAAAGATAATAGCGTGAAGGGGATTATGACAACAAAAATGAACTCTTCGCAGGAGGGACATGTGCAATCAGTGTCACCTGACCGTCATCCATCGACTGTTAGCAAAACTACAAGGAACGACAGCAGAAATGGGATTAAATACCTTGGAATTTATTCAACACCCAGTAAGGGAAGATGAAAGCGATAGGTGTCACCGGACCGTTATCACGTTTCTCTTTGCATCAACTAGAAAATTATTTTAGGGACACTGACGATCAAGACACTAAACCAAGTGGCCAGCTAGAAAATATAAATCGGAAGATGGATAGGTTAGAGGTTAATAATTTAGTCATATGCGAAACAATGTTGCCAAACAATGGGGATTTTGTCATTGACAAATACAGGATCACATATGCAGGTAGAGTGAAAAAATGAGAAGGTAGTAGGATGCACCAACTTTCAGCCGTCTCGTGTTGCCTTTGACGACCGACAGCTATTATTTTAATCAGAATCAAACAGTAGGTTGTTTATAACCCTCACTGGTTGTTTATAACTCTCACTGGTTGTTTATAACTCTCACTGGTTGGTTATAACCCTCACTAACACGACAATCACGGTAAGTGGGAATTTAAAACTTTTAAAATGAAAATAATAAATTGGTTAGAAATTTAGTAAAGTTAAAATTTGTATATTTGTCAGATGGACAGCGAGTAAATCATTTCCCCATCTCTCTTCATAGTGTACGTGGCAGGGATTTAGGAACCTTGTAGGATCTATCAAATGCCCAACTAGAGATACCATCTATTGAGGAGTCCTCCCCTTTTTACACAAATGGACTTACCCAGTATATACATATAATACTGCTACGTGAAAACCCAAGAGAGAAGAGTAAGACGAGAGCAAGACGAGAGCAACAGAGGGTAAAGGTATCAGACAGACAGAACGAACGTAGCGAGCAAGAGGCACCGTGAGCAAGCACGTAGACTCAGTAAGAATTCATACGGCGATACTTCAATACCAAAGACTGTATAGATATTTTGCTATTAACCCGTATTCCCTGGAACTATTAACCTGCATTACCAGTTTGTATTATTACGTTAATACATTATTTTCCCATATTCGTTCTTGGCGTTTGTTATTTATTGATTCCAGATTTCAACCCGGAATCCACAACAGCATCCCAATACAATCGCTGTGGAAAAGACAATAGGATAATACACCACTATCAGTCCCAAGAAAATCCATGGCGTTGGCCAAGCGAAAAATAACAGATAATTGCATGAATGGATCTAGTCTCTTAGAGATGACCCCTTGCTTGATAAGACAACAGGTGTAGCATCACTCTCATCCAATAACAGTTTGTTACAGACATAGAATGTAAGAACATTACATCAATGCCAATTAGAAAATATGAAGCAAAAATGAATAGGTAGCAAACAACGGGAATTACGTTTTACAGCAAAGACTTGATAACACCAAGACTCAATGCAAATAACAGGAAAATACTATCATCATGTGAGAGCTGAATGCCAAAATAGGAAAGGAACAAGAAGGTAAATACGTAGTTTGCAAGTTAGGTTTGTGACGTTCTTCCTAATATCAGAGCTTCTTCTGATTCATGCTCCACCAATTGCCACCACTGGCCGGGTGTTAACGCTCTGAATACCCAAAACTGAACTAAAATTCCGTCAACTGCGCAAGGCTTCGCTTATGACTTCCGTTTTTACTCACACACTCAAAGAAAAAATAAGCAATACAATCCAGAATTTTCACCCATTAGCACCCACTCTCTCCTAAACAAACAAAATAAAAACCGGAGCAGATATTAGCCTAAGAAAGAACATAAAAGCCCATCTAAGGGACATTTTCGGCAGTTAGACGGCAACTGGGTCCGGGTTCACAGACGTCGTAAGAAAGTGACACCCTCCCCCCATCTCCAAGGGACAGCTCGCCAAAAACTATTGCCCCAGTAAGTCATAACTCACCCGCCCTCTCTTTCCGTATACCTCACCGGCCGCCTTTTACAACTCCACTTTTCAACAAGAGACATCTACACTGATTTATTATTTGTTATATTTTTATGTTACCACAATTGTTTATTTCTTTAAATTTTCTTTGTTATGTCACCATACGCTTATCCTAACAGGTCCAGCGGTGCACAGCCAAAAAAAAAAAAAAAACGATAAAATAACTAATACCTGGTTTCCAGAGCATCCAAGTTGCATCAAAAATCATACAGACTACATAAAATCATCAAAAATCATACAGACTACATAACAGTCAATAAAGTCCAGAATGTAATTTTACTCTGTAAAACCTATCTAAGTGTCTACTGTGGCTCCCACTACCTTAAACTTAGAATAAAATTATGGAAATTAAAGAAAACTAAAGCAATGCCTAAACCACAATACAGCAAAAAACTTAATTTGCAAAGAGATGTATGCATTAAAAGTAAATATGATAAATTTGGATGAGATTGGAAATAAAAAGCATTGTGAAAGAAGCAATCTCGATCACCCTAAGGAAAGTGAATGAGAAAAAAATGGTGGGTGACAGATGAAATCCTGGAGATTATGACAAAGCGACAGCAAACAATGTCAAGTAATGGTACAGAATATAGAGCATTAATGACAAATTTCAGGTGCGCAGAGATAGAAGGAACGAGTATCAGGGATAAGGCAGATATGTATAAAAATAACAGAAACGAAGGCCTGATCATTGATAGTATGCATGAAAATTGAAAGAGGGAATGTTCATAACAAAGACAAATACTTCAAAATATGGAGTAAATAGTTTTGAGAATTATTTCACAACAAAAGAGAGAATTCTGCACGGAACAAGGACAAATTGAACAAGAACAAAGCAACATGACAAGATGTGATTGTAATAAAGATTTTAATAGCCTTAGATAATTTTACCTTCGCCAAGATCACAGGAATAATAAATGAAATATACAACAGTGGCGACATAGAGGAAGATCTTAGTAGATACATCTTCATATATAGTCTAAGAAGCCAAATGAACGCGAGATCCATCGGGCAATCAGTTTAAAGAGCATAACTAAGCTCATTATTCTGTTAATCAGAATCCAGATTCTGATTAATAGAACGCGCAGCAGAATTAGACTAGCAATAACACTATGGCGTTGTTAAAGTTACCGAAACAAGTAAATTGATATTTATGATCAGAATGAGTAATAAAAATGCGGAAAGAGGTAAATCTATGTTTCATAAACTATGCAAAAGCATTTGATAAGGTCCAACACAAAGATCTATTTGAATTGCTAGAAAAACTTAATTTGAAATAATATATATATATATATATATATATATATATATATATATATATATATATATATATGATAGAAGAAAAGGACAAATAGATGACGTTTTTCTAATATATCATCAAACCTAAACATCACAAAAAAGACTTAACGTAGAACATACCATCAAATTCACACATGAGCATTAAATTAACATTTTACCTTTGTTTGACATGATTTTAATAATGTGATACCTACCGGGGCGTTCTGGGTTCGACTCTTAGTCACTACCACCAATATGTGACCCGGTCGATCAGCGGTCATCGCGACCCGGCGGGATTCTTTGGTCAGGGTTCCAAATGGGATGGTCGGTCGAGTCTAACGGTACGAATACGTAAGGGCTTCACACCAGATGCAACCGGTTCGACACCAGCTTCGTCGTTCTCAGCTCGCTTCCAATGGCTCTTTACAGAAGTAACTATCTTGATCTCAAGTCTAACCTACCGACGTTGAGATTTTGATCTTAGGTTGATGAGATCAATCAGACATCGGGGCCGTAGTGCAAGGTGAGTCTAAACTGGAGGTGACGTCGCATAAGCAAAAAGAAATAAATGAAAACCAAAAAGGTTCGGGTAAGTTTAAAGAAAACAAATAAACTTTTATCAGTCTGTTCTATACAGGAGTGTGTTTTCTTCCCAACCCATTTCTTCTGAGAGTGACACTATTATACTTCCTAGGCAAGTTCTGGTCTTCTAAGTCAACTGGTTTAGTTTTTAAGTGCTGGCTTAGCTTCGTTCGTCAGTATAAATTGCTGTTTGTAGGAAGGCAAAGTCGGAGGCAGGAATCATGGAATATATCTGTCAGCTCTCTCCAACTGCAAAATGCGAACTCTCTGGCTCCAGCGTGCGAACTAGCGAACTGCCCGAGGGTGCTCGCTTATATGGACTTCAACCAAAAACCGGTGCGGGGTTAGACGCAGCCTGGGGTTTTCAGTGAATCCCCGATCTCCAACAAAGGTCCCTTTGTTGTCTGGCTAGGAAAATTAATTACTTCTCATTTTTGGAAAATTAATTACTTCATATTTCTGGGGGGAGCAGGATAGCTATCCTCCTAAACTCCTTAATCCTCACATTGGTACCTCACACCAATTCCTCTCCGGTGTTGGCGTTAGTAACTTCTCCTTCTTTCTTACTATTTTACCTCCGCCTATCACCACTGCTACCACAAGACCAATGGCGTCTCGGTCGTACTGGTGTGGCTAAGCTTGCTTCGTTAAATAACTTTTTAGCACGATTGCTCATTTAGGATTTCTTATCCATGCAGTTTTAGAATTATCAACTGGAATTTTGTTTACACAATTCCTCCTTCGCGCTGCCAAAATTCTTACAATTAACAAATGGCCCTATTGCCTGGCCATTTCCTAATATCTATGCATTCTCGAACGATATCTTCGTCGCTTCTGGTTACTTTATGTTTTCTTAACCAGCACTTTTAACGGACATCATTAATCAATTGTCAGAGATCGCCACATCGCCTTTTCGTGAAATTATCGTTGACGCAATTCTTCTGTTTTTTGAGAAAAACAGACTTTTTGGAAAAGAAAGTCTTTTTATGTCGAAAAGAAGGGTTAAAAATTATCCCGAAGTTAATTACCATAGCTAAATAGTGTCACGTAAGAAACAAAAACAAATTAGATTTTAAAGTTTACAGAAAGCCAAGTAATAAAAATGATTTAATCAATTTCTATTCCCACCACCTCAATAAAATAAAAACAGGACTAATCATAAGTTTTTATATTAGAACCTTTAAAATATGCAGCCCAGAACATGGAAGAATAGATTTACAGTATAAAATGCAAGAAATGGTATATTGGCAAAATTTTAGAAATTTAAAAGTCTGCATAGACTTTAAATTCGCCTGTAATATACAGACATAAGACAAGACCATGATATATATCTTGGAGAGGAGATGGGCACCGACAAGCTATCTGAAAACCCAGTGAAAGTATCATGAAACAGAAGAATCAAAGTAACGCCATGCCGGAGTTGGTGAAGCCCGAATCAACAACACACACGCGTCCCATTGACTCAGGATGGGCGTGAAAAGTGTGTAACTGGAGCGACAAACACCATCAAGTTACCAACGCAAGGTACAACCATCGGAAAGTGTAACTTTCGCAGACTCTATACCTCGAGTCTCGTCTCTATTCGTGTATCAGCCAAACCGTACAACATGATGGCCATCCTGGTTATACCTTAACTTCAGACCACGATAATGAGGTAGTCGAAATGTTTTACGAGTACAGAGAGTCCACAATAGTGGAAGTCCTCAAGAAGTCATCGCCATTGTACAAGGGGATTGGAATGCCAAAGTAAGCCCAGGCGCATGCAGAAACAGCCGGGAAAATTGGCATCGGGGAGACCAACGACAGAATTTGCTAGAAGCCACCGTTTTCACATCCACTCCCATAAGCTGTTTCGAACGACAAACTAGCAAACTAACGGGCAAGTTAGTTCACAAACAGATTGAATTATTCTTGTTCCGCAACGCTTCAAGTTCAGCGTCAACAAGACGAAAACAAGGACATTCCCTGGCAGAGAGATCAGCAGTGACCGTGATGTTGTGATGACAACCTTCTATCTCTCTCTGTAACCTGCGTTTGGCAGACAATATCAACTTTATGGCTGACAGTAACATTGAGCTGCAAGACCTGACCAACAAACTTGTTGAAAGAGCTCGTGCATATGAAATGGCACTCAGTACAGAGAAACCAACGTAGTGGTGATCAGCACAAGCAAAACCAGTGTCAGTGTCACTATGGACGACGAATCACTGGTGGAAGTGTCCAGCATCAAATACTCGAGAGCAACCCTGTTAAAAGATGGCACATGCAATACAGAAATCCACACACGGATCTCCACGGCCACATCAGCGATGGCCAGACGGGATAGGATATGCAAGAACATCATCAGCTTCCAAACCAAGTTCAAACACTAGAAATCTCTGGTCGTATTTTTTTGCCACTGTGTGAACTGTATCTTGATTGTACCACACTTACGTTAAGTTCATTGATTTTACCTTTTTTTTTTCTTACGTTCTTCATGGACTGCTTTTTTGCCAAAAGTTTGATTTTTCTTTTTTCCTTTTTTCACCCTCTCCCATTTTTTTTTTTTTATCTTTTATACCTATACTTTTATTATCAGATTTTTGATTTTCTTTTATATTAAAAGTTATTTTTTTAATATATTTTTCCATTTTAATTTTCTGTTATCCCCCGCCAGACTTTTATCTATTATTTCTATTGTCACTTCTTCCTTTGTTTTCTTTTTTCCCGTTAAATATTTGTTAAATCTTCTGTGGTTTTTATTTTCTAATTTAACTTTTCGTGTTTTATTTTGTCTAATCAGTTTGTTTTATTTCTTAATTTTATTTTCATGTTCTTTTGTCCAGCCGTTCTTATTGTTAAGACTTGTTTTTTTGCTTAACTTTGGCCATTTTTGTTATTTTAGTTGTAAGACTTGATAATTTTTAAATATTTTGTATCTGGTGTTTGTTCCATTTGTTTTAATTTTTTGCTGTTGTAATTAAAAAAAAAAAAGAAAGACCTTATTATACGTTTAATTTCTTTCTCGTTTGTCTTGCCTTTCCTTTTTTAAATAAAGTTTTGCTCATCTAATTGTTTTTCTTTTCATTTTATCCTGTTAAATTTGTATTGTCGGTTTCCTTTTTCTGTTGAAGGAGTTTTTTTTATTTACTTGTATTTATCTTTTCTTCTTTGTATTTAATTTGTATCATTAAATTTTATCTATAATTTTTTGTTCCTTTCTATTTAAAAGAAAATGAAAAATCCCCATTTTGTTTTAAAAAATATATATTTAAAAGAAAAAAGGAAAAAAAAAAGGAAAAAAAAGATTGCTTAGTATTTAAAATTTTATCTATAATTTTTTGTTCCTTTATATTTAAAAGAAAATGAAAAATCCCCATTTTGTTTTAAAATATATATTTAAAAGAAAAAAGGAAAAAAAAAGATTGCTTAGCATTTAAAAAGGAAGAAAAATGGCCAACAAAAGCAAGTCGGTGGGAAAAATTTTGGGGATCTAAAAAAAGAAAGACCCTCTCGATAAACAAAAAACAATTGAAAATATCGAAGAATCTACAAAGTTGGATGAAAATAAAAGTATGAAAGCTGAAAAAGGCTTAAATTTACAGGAATGCAGCGTCCAATTGGATAAAATAGGCGAAAATAGCCAAAATTCTGTGGATAATAGCAACCAGAAAAAAGAAGTACGGTGGGAGAAAAAGGCCATAATTTTAGGAACAAACTGAAAACGACAATGGAAAAAAAACTAAAGACGTGAATGTAGCGGTCGGGGCGACGCCCTCCAGCTGAAATCTCCAGCGAAGTTTAAAATCAACATTGCGGAGCTCCTCCAGATGGCTAAGAGCTACGCACATCTTGTCACAGAAGATGGGCTCTTGGCTAATCCTTTTTAACTGCAGAAAGTTGAAAAACGAATTGTGTCAGTCTTTGTGGTAGACAAGCGTTCGCGCAAAATTTGTCGCTCCACAAAAGACACCGTAATTAAAATCATTGACATCCCTGGGGATCAAACCCCAGCGAATGATAAAATAAAAGAGATAATGTGGGACGTACTGCTGCCCACGCCCGCCGACTGTGAGGCTTCCTACAGTCGGGACCCAATTACGAAGGACCTGATTTTAAGAACAGAATGTGAGGACAGGCGTCGGACCAGAGTATCAGTATTTGAGGTCTCTCCTCAGATCATCGGGGAGCACTTGGTCGCTTATCGGTGGCAAATCGAACAGATACTTTCAGATAACTGAAGATTTGACCAGGGGATGGAGCTAATGATCGATCGAAAGTCCTTCGTCTCCATCCCTAACTGCCTAGATGTAGAGGGCCAGAAAATGCCGGTCATTTGACCGGCCATAGACCAACGTGTCGAGAGACTGGTCACCTCTCCTCTTCCTGTCCAGAGAAGAAGGCCTCTGGAGATCTGGCCCCCGCCCACCTAAATCCCCCTTTGGTCCAGTCAGTTCATTCTGTCTCGCCTGTATTGGACATGCCAGCGACTGGGACCGGTGTGGTAAAACCACCGGTTGGGTCTATCTCACAGCCCCTATTCCCCAAAAGAGGCTTTGGCCGCCGTTCGTACGGTTGTGAAGAAGGAAGTGGGGGAATGGCAGGTCGTTGGCAGGGCTAGAGGGAAGCTCCGGGCATCGGGACCTCGTTCCACTGAAGCCCCTACGGATATTGACATACACAGACCCACTCCAGCTACCATTTCCAAGGGCGGCTCTCCGACCAGCTATACCGATTACCTAAGAAATCAAAAACTTAAATGCGTACCATCTTTTGAAAAGGCAAAAAAGCTGCAGCAGTTAAAAGAAGCCTTGATGGCGAAACGTCAATAAGTTGCTGGAAAAGCTGACTCTTCTTTCTCGGCACCATCTTCCCCTAATGCTAAACATCATCATATGGCTCTACCACCCATGATTAAATCACTAACTCCTACTCTTTCCAAAATGACCATTCTCCTATCTCCAAAGTCCTCAGCCAGCAAAAAGTCTACCCCTACCAATGCCCCTAATCCATCCTCTGCCATTACTCCCATCAGCACACCCCAAAAGAAATCTGATAAACCAAAACGACAACGAATTGTTTTGGTTGAATTTTCATCTAAAAAGAAATCGAAAACTGTCTACAATACTAGAAAATTTTCATCTAAAAAGAAATCGAAAACTGTCTACAATACTAGAAAACCCTAACCCTGGCCTTCAGCGTCTCGGAGTGAATGTATGTTGTGTACAGGAGACCCGGTTTTCTACACGCGATTATGAAGGCATTCTGTCTGGGGGGATGTCCCTCTATTCAGCATGTTTTGATGGACGCTCGAGAGGTGTCTTTTGGCTGGTGAGCAAATCTTTGGAGGCTGCGTATGCTCTTGTCTTCGTAGATTTGGCGAGCAAGCTTTGCGTACTTGATGTTATCATAAAGGATAAGGCCCATCGTCTCATTGGGGTTTATGCACCAATGACCATTCTGAATGGCCTGATTTGACGTTTTTGACGACATCTCGTCGGTTAGATTTAGCGGGGGATGGAATGCCGTCCTTGACACCGACATAGATTGTATAGGGTCAGATTCGGGTACTAACATTAGGGACCTGAAACCATTTCGGGATTTTATCGATAAGTTTGATCTCGTCGATAAGTCCTGGAATGAACATCCTCGGGAGGTTTGACAAATAGGGACTCACCACGACGGCGTTCTATCTACCTCGACCGAGTCTTAGGAGAGTCGATGTAAGGCTCTTAGGGTGTTCAAGTTTTCACTATATAGTTTATTCCGATCATAGGCTCGTCCGTGTCCGTGTGTACTTAGATAAACCTAAGTTTAGTGTTGTGTCGGAAACCTACCACCCCTCTTGAAGATGAACTTGACTGCGTCTGTGAACAAAGAATTTAAATAGTGGTATGTCAGTTGACATGAAGGGAGACAGATAGACAGAGAAGTTCTTAGCTGAGCTAGTTATTGACTACTCAGGCGATTTCTGTACCTTTTTTTACCAACCTATTAAAACCCTTTTTATTGTTACGTGTTATTTGGCGTTTGTCTCTACTAACCCCAAATCAACATCATAACAGTTAGGATGACTGGCTACTGGAAATTGAACTCATCATTGTTTTTAGCCAAGTTCTTAGCCAAACATTTGCAGGCTGTCCTCTCTAATCTCATTGACTCCGAAGAGATTTATGCTGTGAAGGGTAGGACTGTTCAGGACAACCTTCATATGGTACGCTTGATCATGAAGCAAGTTGACAGTGAAGCCACGCTGATCAATTAAGATCAGTCCAAAGCATTCGATACGGTTGACCATCGGTTCTTTCGGCGGCCGGTTTCGGGCCGTACTTTCGCACCTGGGTCCGACTTCTGTATGCGTCTTCCGGTGCGCTGGTGGAAGTGAATGGGGTACGATCAAAGCCTTTCGTATTGTCTCGCTCCATTCGTCAACGTTGTCCGCTTTTGCCTTTGCTTTATGTTGTTGCGTTGAAATCCTTCCTTCACAAGTTAAAGACGCATCCGGTCCTACGCGGAATTTCCCTACCTGGTGCTACCACTTCGGCCAGTTAATTTACCTATGCTGACAACGTTTCGGTTATTGTGTCGAGCAGAGCAAAGAAATCAGAGGGTACGAGACTGTGACAAGTGCTAAAATAAGGCGTTGTCTCGAAGGGCATTATATCATGTGTTAGGGAGTCCGTACGAGATGATCTGATTTACGAGCTCGGACTTAAGAGGAAGAGGGTCGCTCAATATGGGCGCCCGGATTGAAATGCCTCAATAACGATGAGGTATCACTCACCTGGTTAGTGATTCGCATGGCCTTCTGGGTCGACAAAAGGCTTTGTTCGTAGGCTTGAAGAAATCTCCAAACTGTGTTCACTGTGATGTGGAGATGGAGACCCTAGGTCATGCTTTCTTTCATTGTAGGTACGTAGTCCCGTTGTGCAAGTTTATTGAAGGTATCATGGTTCGCAGGCTGCGCTGAAAGTTCTTTGTCCTTGAGGCCAGTTCTGTCTGTAGCAATGTGGTACCGCCGTTGACAAAAACTGAACCCTATGTATTCTTTTGCTTACTAGGTGATATAAGAGTCGTGATTTGGATGACGCGTCAGAAGGAATTCTATGAGGGCGAGAAGTTCACTTCTTCCCAACTGATCTTGTACTTTAAGCATTAGCTTAATGTCAAGATTAGGACGGGAAGGCGGTGGCTCACTCCATCAGAATTTTGAAAAAAGTAGGCGAGAATAAGAGGATGATTTGGAGTGGCACTTTGATGACGGTTATGCATCAGGATATTGTTGTTTCTGCTTTGAAAATTGGCTAACCCCGCCCAGTTTTAGTCTAGTTTAGGGTTTCGTTTTGTCCTTAGTTTCTTCTTTCAAGTTAACTTAGCTAGGGGATGTATACTCATTGGCCCCTTTTATTTCTGTCCCTATTTTCTTTAGTTTAATTCCCCTTCCCTCCTTCGTTTAGGTGAGCAGAGACTTCAGTTCTCTAATTGATGCGGGGCGCCTTTCGTTTCGGGTGTGATTTTCGTATTTGTTGTTGTGTTTGAATGAGTGTGTGTTTGAATGAATGCTTGGAATGAATGAATGAATGTTTTATACTATTAGAGTCCTGCATTGATTTCGTCCAGTTAACTGATGTTTCTGTCACATTTAAGGACTGTGGGGTGGGTATTACTAATATTATTTTGTTTGGTATCTTGTATATAGTTTTGTTTCATATTTGTATATATTCATTGCGGTTTAGATTTTTAAAAATTGTTATTTTTTTCCTTTCCCCTACAGACAATGAATTGTACATATGGTGACTAGTTAGGACTTTCAAAGAGACAATGAGGTATTATGATGGATGTTGTAAGTAAGGTAAGTAAAATGCGTTTTTTGGTGTTAGGAATATTATGGTATATTTGGGTCGATGTTTATGGCTAGCTAAGTTTAATGCTAAGACAGAAGAGGGGTGTCCTTTTTCCCATTCTACATTTCAGCCTTGTGCCACATTTTGTAAATTTTACAAATAAATAACGCTCTTCTCTATGGTACCTAGTTTTTATAAATTTCAGCGCAGTACTGGACTGGCGACAATTTAGAGTTGAGTTGGCTAGATCTAACCGTAAGTTCTATGCTAACAGTTTCTTCTTTCGCACTTCGCGCTTGTGGAACACTTCCGGCTCCATGCTTTCTAGCCAACTTTAATCTTCAAAACTTTAAATGCAATGTCAATCGTTACCTACTGTCGTCCTGATTACTCTTCTTTTGTTCTCGCTCTTGCGTAATGCGTCTGTTTTCTAATTCTTCCACACCAATTAACCTCTTGTGTCTTAGTGGGTTTATTGCCTTGCTTGGTGTGAACGCGATTAATATATATATATATATATATATATATATATATATGTGTGTGTGTGTGTGTGTGTGTGTGTGTGTGTGTGTGTGTGTGTGGTCCTGGGTATGAAGATAAACTACATCCGGTAGCAAGGCCCCTGATCGGGAAATTGGATGTTTTGCGGAGGATGAAAGCATATCTTAATTGCTGTTTTTCCCAAGTCCACCTTGACCCGAGATGGTAGTACCTGTTACGGTCCCAGCTATATGGACAAATAGTGAACCCGGCAGATGGTCACTCATATACCACCAATAACGACTGGGAGAGAATTACAGTGTTTCTATTTTTTCCTTTGACCTCACTTTGACCTTACAAGATTCCATGTGTAAATAAAATGTTATTTTCATTTTCTGTTAAGTAAAAGGTAAGCGTTACTTTTAAAAAGTTCAGTTAATTAAGTCTTAAATTTACTAAACTTCACAGCACATATCTTTACTTCTTTTTTACCCTGAGATTCACCCTGTAAAAGGGCCAGGAGCCACTCGAGGTAAAGGGATACAGACTAAAAGGGATATATTATGCGGATATATGGGGACGATAACGGTTAACTTGAAAAGGTTAAGATCGTAGTGATCGGGAAATCGTCCTCTTGAAAGTCAACTCCACAAGGCAGTGGTTCTTGAATGGAACTTACTTCTCACCAATGGAATACAGATGGAATGTGGGTGGTTTGCTACAATGTGGTTACCAACCGTGAAGTTTTGAACTGGTGGAGCTAATTCATCTGAGCACTTTCCATGGAAGTATCGATAGAGCAGTGTTAGAGGCTTGCGACATCTCGTCTGTGAGAAAGTGGTTGCAGGGTGGAAAATAATTTGTCACCCACAAGGATGCAGAGATACTTTTGGACTTTATCGAGACTGGAAAGTGAGATTTTCTATTAATATCATTAATCTTTATGTCATCCAAGAATCACTAAAACGTTTCACTTCATATAAAATAGGAACGTGCCATATTCTGGACAAGGACAGTCAAGTGCCAAATATGAAATACAGTGAAACCGAACTTTCAAAAACCATCTAATCTTCACCTCATCAAAGCTATTTAAGCTATTGACCGATTAAGCATTGATTTTAAAAAGCCTGGTAAAGTAAATTAAATATCTGTTAACACTGGAGACTAATTTTCCAACTTGTTTTTGCCTATGTCCAAATATGTAATTAATCAAAAACTGTAAAAACTGTTTATCAAATCTGTTTTCTATATTTGGTATGCCATCCCATATTCACAACGACATTTCTACACGCTTATGGCGTTGTAACTAATCTAACAACACCTTATTATTGAAAAGGAAATGGCCAAGTTGAGAGATGTAACGGTGTTATTTGACAATCAATTTTGTTAGAACTGTTCCTGAGTTGCACTGGGAAGAAATATTACATGCTAAGCTTTGTACGCCGCACAAACGGATCTTTACTTAATACTAATGATTAAGTTTCACAGATCAAGTTCTAAGGAAGTAGCAAACACGAACCGTTATTTGATGAAGTAGAACATTTAATAGCAAATCTACAGTATGTTAATATAAAAGGATTTTCCACGGTGTAAGTGGGAGAAAAAAGAACGTTACCTCTCTTAACCCGAATATTGAATAAGGTGCATACGAAAAAAAATAAACAAAACCGATGTGAAATTTAATAGGAACAAACATTAATATAAAACAAAATATAAGGTTACAAATAAATTTTCAAAAAATGTTTTTTTGTGCCTTATTAAAGGCAAGATAACAAATTCAAAAATAGAAATATTTTAAAATTTTATCCATCGAAAGATCTTTTGCGAAGTTACAATACTTTAAACACTGTACAAAATTCACATTCTTAAAAAAGATACATTTATTTAAAAATTGAAATTGAGAGGTTTTGACAGATTCACCAAATACGCAGCTCGGTAACAACACTTACTCGCATTAACTAGGTACACCAAAGCTTGTCTAACCTAACCAAGGGGAGGGCACCACAGGAAGCCACGTAGTAACGTAGGCTTGACCTAAAAGAGAAAATCAAGGCTAGCCCCGTTCATACGAACCAAGCTCGGCTCATTCACCCACCTTTCGCTGAAGACTGTCGAATGCAAGCGTTTTCTATCAGTTCTAATCTTCATCCTGAGCTGATGCTTTAGTGAGAAGTCACTGTTTTGTGGTAAGGGAGACCAGCAAGTAAGCTAACAGTAAAGTCTCTATAAAAAAAAATAAGTCGAGATTAGCTAAAGGGAACTAAGGCCTAAAAATGTCTAGAAGTATATTATAACTAGGTTTGTAATATAAGTAAACTGAAGAGGTAACTTGCTAGTCTCTACCACGAGTTAACAGCGTATAGGGAGCACAACCGAGAGGTCAAGGTCGAAATGACCTGTTCTCTTTCGGTTTTAGTAGCCTAGGAGGAGGTAACTCCGACAAGTGTATAACTTTTTAAAATCTGAAAATTAAATCTCTAACCGTCCGCCTTTGACCGACTTATTTTTGGCGAGTTCTTTTCGAACCATTCTATTTTTAGAAAGTTTAAAATGTTTCACATCGAATTCATTATTTAACTTTTTATTAATGATCTGTCTTTCTTTTAATTTTTTAAACGCTTCTCTTAAAAACAAGTTTAATAAACAAACTTACACTGTTAAAATATTTATTTTTATTTACACATTCTTTTAATCATTATTTTAATTTACATTTTTTATATCATTTTTTATGAATATAAAAAAATATGAATAAAAAATGTAAATCCCTTCAAGAGAAAGGAAATAAACAAACTCAGTGTATCGTATTAGTTTTAATTATTTTATATTCATCTTTTAATTATTTTACATTACATTCTAATAAAAAAAAAAGTATACACATTCTAAAATTAGATCGTTCAGAAATTATGATCTTGTCGGAGTTAACTCCTCCTTCAGTCCGTTAACCCTTTCACCAGGGGTCTCTCTTCCCTGGCTATAAATAGCCGCTGACTCTTCGCCTCTATCTCTTTTTCTTTCAGGCCTGTGCACTGACACCTTGAGGTAAATTTCTCTTTTTCCTTCAGGATTTCAGCTATCAACCTCAAAAAGTAGTCGCTAACAAGGGATAGCGTGGAAACACGCTAAGCACAATATTCACACACGCACGCACATACAGAATATTCACACACGCACGCACATACAGAATATTCACACACACTTCGTCCTTTGTACTGTTTCCATGTATTGTAACTTGTTATTAATATATATTTGTATATACATATATTATCGGTCTTGTGTTTTGTTTGCTTTCTTTACCTTCTTCTTTGGACTTAATCAAAGTCCAACCTTTTTATGTAGTTGGGCTCGGCAGGCAGGAGTATCTGAACCTTACTTGCGTTTCTTCTACGTCTGACTTCTATCAACAACATAACAGCCACGCCATGAACCCTCAACAAGTGGTAACCGCCATTTCCACTACAATCTTGCTCAAGCAAAGGAAGTGTTGATAACCTTAATAAAGTGCGCCAGAATAATGTTCCTGTTGATAAAATTATAGTTAATCGATATTATGAGAATAGTTCAAACATCAAACATAACATTTATTTTATTGAAGATGCAATACACAACATGCAAGGCTTTTACCTTTTGCGAATATGTTAATTATAAAACTGTGGTATTTCGTATTTACTTTCATAATATTGAGGCAGACACGTGGCGCTGCTATTCGCTTTATTCACCATCTTAGCTTCTTCAATACATTCAAGGGGCACAACCCATGAATACTAAAGAGTTCCTATTACATCGCTCATCAAATAAAAAAAATAAAAAAACTGTTTTATGAGCACAAGGTCATAATTAGAATAATTTTGATAATGTGGAATCAAATAGGATAAAGCAGAATATAAAGAAATAATATATTGTCACTTGAATTTAGAAAATAAAACAAAATCAATGAGCCTCTCTGCTTCCCCTTCCCGTGCTTCTTCCCACTCACCCCCGAACTCTTCCCTCAGCTCAATCTCCACCCCCCTCATACATCCACTTCTCCCCCTATCACCCTTCAAGGGAGAGAAAGAAAAAGAAGAAATTCTTCCCGGGACCAGACGAGATCTGCAAGGTGGACATAGAAGAAGCCAAAAAGGGCCTGTCCAAGCAAAAAGGGGTCCTTTTAGGGCTCTTCTAAAAATGGACAAAGTCGATGGGAAGTCTCTTGAAGATCCGCGCAACTTCTCTCACGCCCTAGAAGTCATCATCGTTGTGAGGGATACTGAGGCCTACCTTAAAGTGTGGAGCCACTTATACGAGGCCCAATAGGTAGTTAAACTAACGTACCCTACGGACGTCGGCGGTATTGTCCTGGGTTGAGAACAGGAAGCCTGGGACAATCCGTCGGGTCCTTAACGCTGCATATTTCCGGCTTGTATGTGAGTAGGTTTTTTCTTTATTTCTCTTATTTTTCAGGCCTAAAAGATGTCTATTAAGACAGCCAGTTTGAATTTGAAGGGCATCAGGGATCGGGGTAAGGCGGACCGCCTGCTCCGTGATCTCTTGTCTTTCGGCGTGGATGTCGCCACGATCGAAGAGACCCACTTTGTTTGCAGCATCGATGCGTGTGTGCTGGAGAACGACTTTGTCATTTATTCAGCATATGGGGACCGATATGCCAGAGGAGTTTCTTTGCTGGTGAAGTGTACTCTTGATGCAAAGGTGGACCTTGTGCATACCGATGCCGAGGGCCGGTTGATCGTGGCCGATATTGCTGTGAAAAGTGATTCGTTCCGAGTCGTTGCGGTTTAAGCGCCCAACGACCATGAGGAGAGGGTATCGTTTTTTCGGCGGTTGGAGCCGTTCCTGGTGGATTCAATGCGCCTAGTTTTAATGAGGGACTGGAATGCCATTCTGGACCCCAAGTTAGAAAGGGCGATCGTAGCTTGGTTGATCTGATCAACGATTTTGGTCTCCTTGATAGATACCGGGTCGATCACTCCGGGGGAAAATGTGGACGTGGGCTCATAGTTGGCCTTGTGACAAGGTAGTTAGCTACCTTGACAGTTAGTTAGTTAGAGTTACCTTGACAGTTAATGTTAGTTAGAGGAGCCGACGTAGATTTGATAGATTGTCCCACGTTTCACCGTATGACCACAATCGTTAGCTTGTAGACCTAGAATGGCTGGGTACTAGAAGTTCAATCTGTCTTTACTGGACAGGCAGGACTTCCAGGAGCAGCTAACTAGCGTAGTACAACGGGAGCTAGTGGGGCGGTTATCGGGAATTAAATGTAGAATTAGGTACTTCACCACTGATTTCAGCAAACGGCTCGCCCTAGATAGAGCTGAGAAGGTGAGGACGCTTAAGGATAGTTTTTCCCGGGCGGTGGCTGGGTGGGGTGGGGGATCCCCTAGAGATAGGCTTAGCTAGGGAGGCTCTGGAGCGCTCGAATAGCGAGCGCTACATGGGCCAGGTAATTGGACATAGGTTAAGTAAGATGTCTTCCGAAGCTGTGAACATGGGCGCAGACTTGCGCAAGGAAGATATTCGAGCCACTGACGAGATGTGCGAGGCATTTCGGTGGCATTTCGAGAGCCGCTTTACCAAGGAGCCTGGTCTTCGTGAGGACGAGTTTCGCAGCTATTTGGCTGACTTTCCTAGGCTGAAGCGGCTAGCTCCGAGGGAGAGATCACGGAAGGCGAGGTCTACGTGGCATTGAAGAAGGTCGGCAGAGGCAAGTCGCCCGGTCTGGATGGTTTGCCCAATGAATTGTACTTGAGGCTGTCGCACATTTTGACTGTGGTGTTCAACAACTGGTTCCGGCAGGGGTCCCTCCCCGACCGGTTCTCCAGGGGTGTGATCACGCTGTTGAAAAATGGCAAGGTTGTTGGGGGGCACTTAGACGATTACAGGCCCATAACTCTGCTAAACACAGAGTTAAGATCCTGCAGGAGCGTTTGCAGTCAGTTGCCGAGTCTCTGTTGTGTCCGGAGCATACTTGTTCTGTGAAGGGGTGAACAATTCAGAACAACCTGCATTTGATCCGCACGATCATAGAGGATGTAAAAGACGACGATGAGGCCGCGTTGATCAATTTGGATCAGTCCAAGGCATTTGATAGGGTTGACCATCGCTACCTTGCTACTGTCCTGAAGGCCGCCGGATTCGCACCCGACTTCTGCCGCGGGATTTGCCTTCTGTATCGCTCCCCCAGTGCTATGGTACAGGTGAACGGGAAGCTGTCAGGCGCTTTTGCGCTGTCTAGGTCAGTTCGTCAGGGTTGCCCACTGTCGTCCCTACTTTATGCTTTGGCGTTGGAGCCTCTCCCTCGCCAGCTGAGGAACAGAGCGTGCAGTCCGGCCCTACGCGGAATCGCCGTTCCTGGAGGGGCTCGAGCCAGGGTTTCTGCGTACGCTGATGACGTATCTGCTTTCGGGTCGTCCCGCAGCGACATTGAGGTGGTACTGAAGGCGCTTGATCGGTACGAAAAGTGACAGGGGCCAAGATTAACCGCGACAAGTCGTCCGGCTTGCGGTTAGGTGCCTGAAAGCGGGTCGATCTTCCAGGGCCCTTCAGTTGGACAGACGTCCTGTCCGCATTCTAGGAGTGTAGTTTGTACCCGACCTCCAGCTAGAGAAAAATTGGTCTGAAGTACGAGCAAAGGTCGACGCGGCCGGTCAGATTTGGCGTCGACGGAGGTTGTCCGTGAAGGGCAGGGCGCAGGCTTGTGCCACTTATGTTTTCCCTCTTGTCCTTTATCGATTGTCCGTACTTCCTCTCTTTGACGACCATAGGAAGCCGCTCGAGCGCTCGCTATCCTTTATTTTATAGAAGGGACGCGGGAATCGAGTCGACAGACGAGTCTGTGCACAACGTCCGTGTTATGGGGGGCTGGGAATGCCACACTTGGAGAGCCACAAACGTTCCTCGAGGTTGGCTTTCCTAAGCCACGCGTTGACAGAAGGAGATTCAATTATGGCGGGGATTGTTAGGGACGCGTTTATTCGCCTTAGTATCAGTCCCCCCCTCCCATCTCGCGGGTTGAGCGCCATCGTAAACCTCGGGATCAATCGGATTTCCTTCGCAAGTGTCGGTCGGCCTTGTTGGCCGTTCCTCGGTCCAGTGACCTTTCTTGGCCTATGAAGGTCTTCTATCTTCTTCTAGTGTAGGGGGTCGCGAAGGATTCCCTACGTGAGCGGCTCGACTTGTCGGAGGAGGAGCTTCGGTCTTTCTGGTCTTGGGCGCCAACGACGGATTATCTTAGTAACCCTGAGTTTTCGCTTACCTGGCGATTGATTGGGAATCGACTGCGTCTCAATGACAAGGTTTTCATATGGGGCTTGGCAGATTTGACAAACTGTGAACGGTGTGGCCTTGGTCTGGAATAAACGGCTTCGCACGCCTTTTACCATTGTCCCCGTGTCCGCCCCTTATGGGACCATGTCGGCGAGGTATTCACGAATGGAGGAAGTATTGCGAGGCAATCGTCTTTCTCATCAGGATCTGATCCCATTCTTTGAACATCAGCTTGCATTCGACAGTCTTCAGCGAAAGGTGGGTGACTGGGGCGAGCTTGTTTCGTTTGAACGCGGCTAGCCTTGATTTTCTCTTTTAGGTCACCCTACGTCACATCGGGGTGGTTTCCTGCGGAGCCCTCCCCTTGGTTAGGTTAGACAAGCTTTTGTGTACCTAGTTAATGTAAGTGTTGTTCCTGGCCTGTTCCCGGTTGCCTCTTTGGTTATGATTCAAGTCGAGATTCCCAACCTCCCCAGTTTGTTTTGGCCCCCTTTTTCATCTCGAGTGGGTCAGCTTTACATTTTCCCAGGCCCGTATTATTTTTTATTCATTTCCCACTCCTGTAGTGAGAGAGCTTCTTGATGTTGTCCAATGGACAGAATACAGCGGCCTCTCCTTTTTGAGGGTTGAAAGGGCCCTACTAACATCAGTTATGTTTAGTTTACTTTGTGTTGAGTTTTACTTCATTATTGGGTTCATCTCCCTCCCCTCTCATTCTTCATTACTAGAATTTTATATATAATTTTATTATCATTAAATTTTTAAGGCATGGGGCCCTGTTTTGTAGGTTTCCCCTTGAGAGGATGCGGTATTATGGTGGATGGAGGATTGATTGGTGATGGACGAGTTCTTACGGTGAATCTGGAAACTGTAATGTGTGAAGGGGTCGTGAATCAGATTAGCTAGGTTTAAGATAGTTAGTGACGACCAGCCTCAACCCCTCCCAATTTTGGCCTTGTGCCCTAATTGTATTTTATATACAATAAATATCCAGGATCAAAGTGTAGTACGCTACCTTTGTGACTTCAAGTGCTACGCTTCGACACGATAGTCGTATCACTACACCGATTGACCCGACGAATCTTCGTTCGTCACCAAATAACCAGCTGCTGTCCCCGACAAATCTCCCATCCGGCAGTCGACCAGCTACTGCCGCCGATCAACTCTACACTCGTTTCGCCGATACAACCGAATCAACTTCCCCTGAAGGAAACCAGATACTGACACATATTTCTCCAGGGTACACTCTTGTACATTTTGGATAAATAAAATCGACGTTTATTGTTTCAAAAACCTCTGCCTCATTGTCCCCTCATTGTCTTTGCTGTCCACACCTTTCTTACAAAAGCTTGCGGGTTCGCATTCTTTTCGGTCCCGCAACAAGTGGTGACTTCCCAACGTGAGACAGCTAAGCGATGATGGAGTCGGTCAAGAGTGATTCTCCAGACATGACGGCCGCGATCATACCGCTACCTGCATACCGCCATAATGCAAAGAACTGGTTCTTGCAGGTAGAATCGAATTTTTCCATGTTACGAATCACTTCGCAGCGAGCTAGATTTGCAAACGTGATGCAGAAACTCCCATCCGATATGATGGACGAAATTTCTGATGTCCTCTCCGATTTGCGCGAACACGAACCGTACAATCACTTAAAGGAAGCGATCCTCAAGCGTACCGAGCGTTCCGAGGAGGACATGATTCAAGCGATTCTACGAAACGTCACCAGCTTCTCGGGTATATGAGGAACCAACTGGGAAAGCATAATGTGTCAGAAAAGGTTCGTGGCTTATGGTTGGAGCGTTTGCCCAAATCAGTCGCTCAGATTATCGCCCTAGATGATTTGGGATAATCCGCCGACCTGGTTTTTGCACAGTTTGACCACGGCGTTAACGCAGTTCACACCCCCGACACAGCGAAGCCCGAACGCTACGCCGTCCTGGGTATGACGATAAACTGCATCCGCGTCCTGGGTAAAACGATAAACTACGTCCAACAGCTAGTGTCTCACTTATAGGTTAAATAGGCCCTTCTCCCTGTCCCGACATGCCCTAGCATATATATTTGTCTTTATTTTCTCCCAGTCATGTTATACATTCTGCTCGTGTAGAATTATCAATATGCTCTTGCGGAACTATTCCCAACCCTCAATTATAATGCTAGAAGGCGGGGGCTGAGAGTCAATCGGGTCGAGAGATATGACTGTTGACGTTGAGCGTTTGATAGAGGTTCAGAAACATACTCTTGGCGTGAGTATACTGGTTTTGTATCCCCGTCTCACCCAAGGCGAATGGGTTTCCCCCTTGGTTTATTCTCAACATAAGTTGGACTCCGTGGATCATGGGACCAGCGAAAAACATAAAAACACTCATGGCTTCCTCTACAAAAACTTAAACGCAACTATATAAAATCTGATTCTTATATAATATGATAATGAAACGGAATCATCCTTTCCAAGATTTGTTGTTATAGAATCATGTAGCTCACCGATCACAAATTTATCTCCCTTTATAATAGTAAAGGTGATATCAGGCATCTTAACACTTTTAACTGTCAATAAATTGAAAAATAAGACACTGCTTGTCGAAGTGGAAAAGAAGAAACATGTGGATTTTCTACTAAAAATGACTATGTTCCAGTAAAAACATACCCTCACAAATCCCTGAACACAAGTAAGGGGGTTGTGAGAAACAAAGAACTATCTTTATATACAATAGAAGTAATTAAGAAAGATTTGAAAAAACAAGATGTCATTGATGTTAAACGTATTTCAATAAAAAAAGAAGATAAAATGATAGAAACAAAAACCTATATAATGACATTTAACTCACCAAAAATACCAGAGAAAATTAAAGTAGACTATACCATACTATGGGTCGAGCAGTTTCTGCCTAACCCTCTGAGATGTTACAAATGTCAAAAATATGTCATGAAGACACGTGTAGAGGACGAGAGTTGTGTGGGAAATGTGGCCAAAAAGTTCCTGACCATCACATGAATGAATGTGAATTTCCCAATAAATGTGCTAACTGTGGTGGTGATCATCCAGTCTACGCTAGATCTTGCGACAGTTGGAGAAGAGAAAAGGAAATTCTATCAATAAAGCACAAAAATAACATTCCTTACCAAGAAGCACGAAAGAAACTTTATCCTAACGGGAACGTGTAAAGTTGTCGAACTTAACAAGTCAATCTACCGAATTATCAACATCAAAGGTTGATACCAAAAATAGATTTAGCTCGATAGCAAGATTGGAGACTGAAGAGCCGAGCAATATAAACAAATCTAGGAAAAACAATAAATTTAATTTAACATAATGAAACTGCAAAATCCTACAATGGAACTGCAGAGGAATTAGAGCCAACTATGAAGAACTTCTAAGACTCCTCAATAAATATAACCCCAAAGTTGTATGCCTTCATGAAACATTTCTCAAGGACACCAACCATCTAAACATTAAAAATTACAATTCATACATATGCGAAATGCTGCCCAACGCAAATTCAATAAAGGACCCTCTACCAGTAACCTAAACGCATTTAAATTGATCAGAGCAAAAACACGGAAAATAATTAAGCTGGCCAAAAAGACTAGTTGGCAAAACTATGTAAATCAAATTAATTCCTCTACCAAAACTACCACAGTATGGAAAATAATCCGGAAAATTGATGGGAAAAAACAACCTACTACGATCAAGCACCTTATTAAAAATAATGATGAGGTCACAAATATTAAAGATATTGCCGATACACTGGCTGAGACCTTCTCGGCAAACTCCTCCTCTGACAACATTAACACAGAATTTTACAACTACAAAGGCAAAATAGAAAAACAGAAGCTAAATTTCAATTCAGACAACACTGAAAACTAAAATGGATTTTTCACATTACCAGAATTAAAAGAAGCCATACAAAAATCTCACAACGCTGCAGTTGGCCCAGATGAAATTCATTACGAATTTCTTAAGCAACTACCTCCAAATTCGTTAGACTACCTATTAAATACATTTAATTACATCTGGGAAAATAGTAATATCCCAGAATCATGGAAACTAACCACCATCATCCCCTTACATAAGCTAGAGAAAAGCAATCTCTATCCAACTAATTATCATTCAATAGCACTGACCAGCTGCCTGTGCAAAACTATGGAACGTATGGTGAATAAAAGGTTAATTTGGTACATCGAATCGAATAATCACTTCACCAACTCCCAATGCGGCTTCAGAAACCAAAGATCTACAATGGATCATGTGACCAGGTTGGAAACCTCGATAAGGGAAGCAAACGTACAAAAGTAACACCTTATAGCCATTTTTTTTATCTGGAAAAGGCATACGAGACCACTTGGAGGTATGGGATCATGAAAGACATACATGACATGGGATTGAAAGGCAGATTACCAAACTTCATAAAATCTTTTCTTTCAGACAGGAAATTCCGAGTCCGAATTGGTTCTACCCTGTCGGACATTTAGAATTAAGAAGAGGGTGTCTCTCAGGGAAGTATACTGTCGGTAACCCTCTTCAACATCAAAATTAATAGCATTACCAATTGCCTGAATCCTGGAGTTGATAACTATTTGTATGTTGTATGCTGATGACTTTTGTATCACCTCCACATCCTGATACATGCGAACAACAGAGCGTCAACTACAATAAAGCATCAACAAAATAAACAAATGGGCTATCATAAACGGCTTCGAGATCTCTGAAACAAAAACACAATGCGTGCATTTTTGTCAGTTAAGGAAAATGTATGACAACCCAACACTGAAGCTAGACAGAACAGAAATTCCGGCAGTTGACCAGTATAAATTCTTAGGAGTTATTTGCGACAAAAAAACTAACTTTTATTCCACATATACAATATCCGAAAGAGAAATGTAACAAAACACTAAAACTACTTCGTGTAATAGCTCACAAAGATTGGGGTGAAGATCATCAAACCCTATTAAAACTATATAGAACATTAATCCGATCAAAACTTGATTATGGCTGCTACATGTATGGGGCAACCAGAAAATCCTGCCTGAAAACACTAAATACAGTCCACCATGAAGGATTAAGACTTGTTTTAGGGGCATTTCGCACATTATGAGCCTTTATTCTGAATCCTATGAACCATCACTAAAACTTAGATTCCAAAAATTAGGTCTACAGTAAAATTAAATCGCGACCAACCAATCCAGCCTATAACTGCATTTTCAACCCCAAACGCCAAAAACAATTTGATCAAAAAGTAAAGGCCATAAAACCTTTTGGTCTCCGTATGAAACCCATAGTGGAAGACATGGATATTCCAATCACAAACATCCATGATACCGTTCAATTAAGCTTACCACCCTGGCTGTGATCATTCTTGATTTAAACAAACTTCCGAAAAATAAAACCCAACCATTAACCTACCAAAACAAACTCTCCAATATTCAGGAAAATACCCAAACTTCTCGCACATTTACACAGACGGCCCGAAAGACAGCAATAGAACCGGATGTGGAGCAGTTTTCAATAAGGAAATGATGAAAAAATGCCTCCTAAAAGAAGCTTCCATATTTACTGCAGAAATCTATGCAATAAAACTAGCACTTTAAGATTGTTTGTGCAATCATCTTAAAAAAAATTCATCATCCATACCGACTAAAATACAAAACTGGATAACCCTTTAATTGTCAAACTTTTAAACAAAATCAACTCCATAAGACATAAAAAGGTGATATTTTGTTGGATCCCAAGTCATATTGGAATTCAGGGAAATGAGAAAGCCGATTCCTTAGCAAAAGCTGCACTTAACATGACATCCAACCAGAACTCCAAAATCCCATATACGGACCTAAAACACAAAATCAAGAAAATAATGATTCACAAATGGCAACAACTATGGGACAAAAATACCCACAATAAGCTCTACCTAATAGAACCCATTTTAAAAGAAAGGAAACTGAATCTTAATAATACAAGAAGAGAAGAAACCACCATTACTCGACTACGCATTGGACACACTAGACTGGCTCATTCCTTCATACTAGAAGGGAAGCCTTCTCCCAAATGTCCCTGTGGAAACCAATACACAGTAAAAATACTGATAGAATGCACAAACCTTACACACATTCGAAGAAAGTTCTACAGCATTAAGAGTACAAAGGAACTATTTACAAAAAGTGATCCAAGTCATATAATAAACTTCCTGAAAAGAATTGGTCTTCTATCGAGAATATAATATGTGCAATTAAGATATGCTACTTTCTAACATTTTGTAAACAAATTGTCTATACTAAATGGAAATCCTTGTCCTAGATAGTAATACCTGTAATTATTTTGCAGTGTGCAAGAAAATAAGCTCTAGCTTAGATAGCTTATAGCCGTTTACAAGTATATATATATATATATATATATATATATATATATATATATATATATATATATATATATCAAACTAAATTTGGCATTAAATGACCTACAGTGGTTGATATGCCATAAAACCCAACCAACTAACCGAACGCTACGAGCGGATTGAGACAGAACGGACGAAGACAAATACGAGAAATCCAGATCTCCCTGCGCCTACGGACAAGGAAACCAACCCCATCTCGAGAACAACGGAGAAGAACCCCAGCCGAGAACGACGAAGCGACCAGGGCATTTGTTGGTTTCATCGCACATTTGGCGATGGAGCCAAAAACTGCACACCAGTCGGCCCGGGAAAACGAGTAAACCGGAGGGTGGCGACGACTAATCCGGTGACAACACGCAATCTCGTCTATGCTACGTTTGGGATCGCCGGAACTGAAATTCTTAGTAGACAGGTGCAGCCATCAGTGTGGTACCCTATCAGAACGACCACACCGCTAAGCCCATCCTGCTCAAACTACGAACTGCGAATGGTTCCGCAATAGACACCTACGGAGAAAGGACCCTTACTCTGAACATCGGCATGCGACGTGATTTCACTTGGACATTCACCGGAGCCAACGTGAAACCCATCCTCGGCGCGGATTTCCTGCCGCATTACGCACTAGCGGTCCATATGAACCCCAGGACCCTATCCGACACAACTACGAATCCCCGTGTCTTAGATTCGCCTACACGTCGCAGCACCATGGTCGCGAGTACTTGGATCTCCTGACGCAGTTCACAGATATAACGCTGCCACTCTAAGCCACTGCTTCAGGTGACCACCAAACTCAGCACCATATCAGGACTAGAGGTCCGCCTGCAAACTCCCACTCGCGACGACTCGCACCACACAAACTGGCGTACGCCAGGGAACAATTTGACAAAATGCTGAGCGACTGCATCATTCGTCCTTCCGATAGCCCTTACGCCTCGCCACTGCACTTAGTACCTAAACCCGGTGGCAAAGAATATCGGGTATGTGTCGACTACCGAAAATTAAACGCATCGACCGTACCAGACCGGTACCCTGTCCCTCAAATCCATGATTTTGCTTCCGGATTAGAGGGTGCTCGCATATTTTCTAAAATCGACCGGACAAAGGCATACCATCAGATGCCCGTCGCTGCGAAAGACGTCCCTAAGACGGCAGTCACAACACCGTTTGGCCTATAAGAGTTTCTAAAAATGCTATTCGGTCTACGTAACGCTGCCCAGACCTTCCAACGGGTCATAGATGAAGTCCTGCGCGGTCTACCTCACGTATACGCTTACATCGACGACATCTCGGTGGCCAGTAAAGACGCCGTCTCTCACAGGCAACACCTACGAGAAGTCTTCCAGCGACTCTCGCACTACGGCCTGAAGTTGAACCTGGACAAGTGCGTTTTCAGGGCGCCCAGTGTCGATTTTCTCGAGCATCACATTAGTGCTAACGGCATAGCACCTCTGCCAGACAAGATCAGCTCGATCCAGGATTTTCCTACACCGACGTCCATCAAACAATTGCGACGTTTCCTCGGTATGATCAACTTCTATCGTCGATTCATCCCGAATTGTGCTACCATTCTCCAGACACTGACGAACATGCTGCAGAGAAGGAATAAGGACATCATGCTGGAGGGAGATGCTCTGCACGCATTCCATACAGCAAAGGTCACATTGGCAAATTTCACTAGGCTTTCGCATATTAACGACGATCCGAAGACGCGACTGTTCCTGACAACCGACGCGCGGACGCAGTAGTGGGCGCGGTGGTTGAGCAGGAATTCAATTCACAACGCGAACCCATCGCATTCTTGTCGGTCAAGCTTTCACCAGCCCAGAGAAAATACAGCACCTTCTCTCGGGAGCTGCTGGCTATTTACCTGGCCGTCAGGCATTTCCGGCACTTACTGGAAGGTCGAGATTTTATTATCTATACCGACCATAAACCGTTGACGACCGCGATGAGTAACAACTCTGACACAGCCCGCGAGATCCGGCATCTCGACTACCTGTCACAGTACTCGACCGACATTCGTCACATTAAGGGAAAGGACAACGCAGTCGCGGACACGTTATCTCGAGCGGAAGTTCAATCTCTTCAGACCGACGTCTTGGGTCAGGATTCCATAGCCGCCGCACAGAAATCCGACCCCACACTACAAAACGTGCTTTCAAAAACTTCCTTAAAGCTTCGGGAGTTCGCTGCATCCTTCAGCAACGACACCATGTACTGCGACACCAGCCTCGCCAGCCCTAGGCCCTACGTCCCACAAGAACGCATTGCGAAAAGAACAGTGTCGGTCTTTGTGCTCGATAAGTAAACGCGAAAAATTTGTCGATGCACAAAAGGCACAATGTTGATAGCACTGAATTCCTTGGCGGTTAAACCTCAAGAGATTATTAAAGGACTAGGTTTCTTCATGTGGGACATACTGTTGCCCACACCGGAGGACTGTGTGGATGCAACGTCTCGTGATTTGATCACCAAAGACTACATCATTCGCACGGAATAACAAGGACGGCGTAGGACCAATGTGACACTATATGAGATTCCTGATTATGTTCTTGGAGAGCATTTAGGTGCATATATCATGCAGTATGGCCAGATTGTGAATGTTCTTCCAGAGTGTGAGTTAGGGGAGTGAGGGTTCAAGATAATGATCAGGACACATGGCACAGTGGATAAAGGCGTTGGTTAGATCCAGTGACAGGACGCAAAGAGTGTGAGTTCAATACCCGGTTAAGGCAGTGGAGAACTTTCAGAAGGAAATTAACAGGAGATAACTGATAACTGACATCCATTAAACATGGCACGTGGAACTAGAACAGTCTACCCCAGTGAGTGAAATAAAGGGTTCAGTTCGACATTCCAACCACCTGAAGAAGGCCGGAGCGTGCAACGGCCGAAATGTTGTAATAAATATGGCGACAAAGATGAGGACAATAGTCCGAATAATGTAAATAAGGTGCCCACTCCTGCAACACAACCTTCCATTCATGCCCAATCTCCATCTTATACACCAACCTCCCAAAAGAGGCAGCAAAGCCCCTCAGTGGAAACCAAGGAGGAAAGACGAAGGGCTAAATTGCCTTATAACATCGGAAAAGATGTCTGCCGAGTAACATCAAGCCAAGTTGAGCGTGTCAAGAACTATGCTAAGCGAGTACACGCGCTTAAGCCGTTACTTGCAATGCAGAAATTAGGAGACAAGGATATAGAGGACCCGCAAAACTTTCCGGGGGCTCAACGGGTCGTCACCGTCATCAGAACTGGTTCCGGGTCCCGGCATACATTGGAAATGGTGGAGGAAGGCATCAAAGGAATCGAACTTTCGCCGCCAATTGCAGTCGGGGAGTCCGAAGAGGATAAAAAGTTGCGTCAAATCTGCTCGGGGAGGGTCCCAATTTTTTTTTCACCCCTCCCTCTATAGAGCACTTAAGTTAACATTTCCGTGGGATATCGGGGGTCTCGCGATTGAGGGTCACATGAATAAGGAAATGGGCCATGGTTCAATGGGCGAGGCCGTCGGTATCCTCACCACGACAATGTTTAGGGCATGTGGCTAACCCTATTAGATCTAACCATGTCTCTCTTTTTAGTCAGTTTGAATGTCCAGGGGCTGAGGTCGGAGTCTCGAAGGGCGAGACTCAATCGCGACCTTCAGCGCCTTGGTGTGGGTATATGTGACTCGTTTCCATTCTGGCGACCATGATCATATGCTGACGAAAAGGTTTAACCTCTTTTCAGCGTGTTATGATGGCCGCTCTAGGGGGGTTTCTTGACTGGTGAACCGTTCCTTGAATGCTGTATGTACACTTGTCTACGCGGATCGGAAGGGCAGGCTTTGTTTCGTGAACGCTACCATAAATGATCAAACATTTCGTCTCATCGGGGTTTATGCGCCCTATGGCCAGGGGGGCGGGCCCCCTTTCTTCTGCGGATCGATCCGTTTCTGACGACTTCTCGGCGGGTAATTTTAGCGGGTGACTGGAATGCCGTCCTCGATCCCGATATAGACGCACGGGCACTAGATCGGGTACTAACAACCCGGATAGGTTCGATCTTGTCGATAAGTTCAAGAATGAATTTCCCCTGGAAATAGTTTGAACATGGACTAATAGGGACAGCTCGCCTTCGGTGTTGCGTACAAGCTACATCGACTGAGTCTTAGTTAGTAGAGTCGATTTAGGGCTGTCCAAGTCCAAGTCAGCATTCGGACCATAGGCTTGTCCGTGTTCGTATAAACTTAGATAAGCCTAGAATTAGAATGGCTGGTTATTGGAAATTCAATACATCATTGCTCGGTGATAAGGATTTTCATGACCAGTTTTACTAAACCTAACGCAGTAATTGACGGGTTTTATGGTTGGGAATAAGTGGTGGTATCACCTTAAGACTACTATTAGGTCGTTTGCGGCTGATTATAGTAAGCGACTCAACCAGAAGAGATTAGCAGAGCAAACGGCACAAGAAGCTAGAGTAGAAAGGGCTATAAAATCGGGACATAGTGGGGAATTAGCTGTAGCTAGGGAAGAGTTGGCCTCCTTGCTTATCAAGAAGGATCAAGCTCTGGTAGTTAGGGCTAGATTAAAAAGGATGTCTTCCGAGGCAACAAATATGGCCGCTGAATTGTGAGCTGAAGAAATTCGGAGTATCGCAGATCGGTACATCGCTAGCGTCACATTGCCGGATGGGCGGGCAACCGACGGCAAATGCCAGGCTTTCCGAGCTCACTTTCAGGAGCTTTTTAACAGGGAGCCCGATCTGAGTTCGACTCAGTTCGACACCTATTTGGCCGACTTTCCTCGCCTCGAGGCGACTGAAGCGGCTGGGTGCGAGGGTCCGATAACAGAGGAGGAAATCTGGGACGTGTTGAAGCATGTACATAGAGACAAGACTCCGGGTATTGATGGAATTGAATTTCCTATGAAGTGTACTTGAGGCAGTGGCACGTGTTTGTCCCCCTGCTGGCACTGATATTTAACCAAGGGATGAAGAACGGGAGTATTCTCGAACGCTTCACCAGAGGTGTGATCAAGTTTCTGCGCAAGGATAAACACGGAGGGATGGGATTAATAACTTCCGGCCTATGTTAAATACAGAGTTAAAGATTTAGGCCAAGGTCTTAGCTAACCGTTTGCATGCTGTCCTACCTAGTCTAACTGGCCCCGAGCAGACTTGTGCTGTGAAGGGTATGACTATTCAGAACAACCTTCATCTGGTGCGCTTGATCTTAGAACAAGTCGACAGTGAAGCCGCGCTGATCAATTTAGATCAGTCCAAGGCATTTGATAGGGTTGGCCATCGATTTCTCGAAGCTGTCCTCGAGTCGGCTGGCTTCGGGCCGTACTTTCGATCCTGGATTCGTCTCTTGTATCGTTCATCCGGTGCGATGGTAGAGGTGAATGGAGTGAGGTCTAAACCTTTCATTTTGTCCAGAACCATTCGTCAAAATTACCCTCCCTGGTTCGAACACGTCAGCCAGGTATTCTGCCTATGCCAATGACATCAACGCTTTGGTGAAAAGCAAGGCCGAGATTCTTGAAATTGGCAAGGAAATCAGCAGGTATGAGGAGGTGACAGGAGCCAAAGTAAATCGCGACAAATCTATCGGGTTGCGTTTTGGTACGTGGAAGGGCATTTCTCCTCCCGGGCCCTTCACTTGGACGGACGGGCCTCTCAAGATACTCGGCGTCTGGTTTGGCCCCGACCTCCAGTTGGATAAAAATTGGTTGGAGGTCCGAGAAAAGGCCGAAGCTGAAGCTAGTCTGTGGGCTCGGAGAAGGTTTTCCTGGAAGTTTGTGCCTTGCACATCTACCCCATCCTTCTTTACCGGCTCTCGGTACTTCCACTGCCGTCCACCGATCTAATTTTATTAGTGCGAGTCTTGTTCAACTTCTTGTGGGCTGGCAAGTCTCATGCGGTGCGTCGGCCGGTCTGTTTCCCCCACCCGTCTGAGGGCGGTCTGGGGATGCCCGACGTTGAGATTCGTCAAAAGACGTTGCGGCTCAAGTTCCTGGATCGAATGTGTCAGAAAGATGAAGTAACGGCCTCTTCTGGAAGGAAGATGTTAAGAAAGCATTTCCGTCTTTGAGAAGTGTGCATGAAGGGGAGGAGGAGGCCCGCTGTATTCCTCGAGCCGAGTGCTCCTTCTATCGCGAGTGTCGTCGCGCTCTGAAAGACTTCACATGGATTAAGGAAGGCCGCTCCGATACCCGACTGTTGTCTCCTAAGGCATTATATCGGGTGTTAGTGCGGGGGCCGCTTGCGATACTCTTAGGGATGAGCTCGGTTTGACGAGGGAGGAGTTTAGCTCTCTGTGGCCTTGGGCGTCCGGGTGACGGTCTCTCAATAACGACGAGGCATCACTCACCTGGCTGGTGTTGCGGAAGGCCCTCTAGGTCGGCAAAAAGCTCTGTGCAGCGGGCTTGGCACTTACGTCAAACTGCGTGCGCTGCGATTGAATCCTTGGGGCACATCTTCTTCTACTGCAGCGTCGTTCGGGCGTTGTGCAAACTGATTGAGGGCTACATGGTCCGCGTCCTAGGTGGAAAGTCCTTTGTCCTAGAAGCCAGGTCCGTATGCAGCAATGTTGTGCCGCAGTTGAAGAGGAATGAACACTATGTGTTCTTGTGTTTAATCGGCATTATGCTAGTCGTGATTTGTACGACGCTACAGAAGGAAATTCATGGAGGTGAGAAGTTTTACTCTTCTCAACTGGTTTTGTTTTTTAAGCACCAGGTAACATAGGCTTAAGGATATTGACCGCCTGACTTAAAACATTTGTCATGTAGGGATAAGTTAGAGTCCGTCGTTTTGATTTTGTTTAATTCGCTTGTTTTTTAACTTGGCTAGGGTGTGAATGGTCATTGGTCTCTTTATCTTTGTCCCCCAACTTTTTGGTTCATTCCCTCTGCCCTCCCCATTTAGATGACAGAGTTTGCAGTTCCCTGGTTAAACTGTGGAATGCCTTTCGTTTTAGAATGTGTAATTTCGTTTATTTCCGCAGTATTTTTCGCCCAGTTAACTCTTATCTCTGCAATGTTTAGATTGTGGGGGAACGTTTACTAACACTAGTTTTGTTTAGTTGTGTAAATAATCTTATATCACGAACATTGGGGATTCATTGTTTATTAACCCAGCCCCCCCCCCAAAAAAAAGCTGTATATATAGGGATTAAGTTGAATTTCCTTGAGTGGATGTGGCATTGCAGTGTTGTGTGGAAAGATGTTTTGGTGAAAGGAACAATATTTGGACGATTGGATCAGTAAATGAGGCTAGCTAAGTTAGAAGTAAGCCAGTTGAAGACCAGCCTCCCCCCCCCTCCATTCCAATTTTGCTCTTGTGGCACTTTTGTACAATAAATATCCAAGCTGTTCGACCTGGGAGCCTGGATCAAAGTGTAGTACTCTACCTTTGTGAGCTTCCGGTGCTTTGTCGAGATAATACTCTTCGGCGTGATCCCCGTTTCCGCGGTCGATCCGCCCTGGAAGACGTATCACCTCTCTGACCAGCTTCGTCAAGTCGTATCACTATTCTGACTCGGCTCTGTTTAGGGAATTCGTCAAGTGCTACGCTTCTGTACGATAGTCGTATCACTACACCGATTGGTCCTGTTTACCGACCCGACGAATTTTCGTTCGTCACCAATCAACCAGCTGCTGTCCCCGACAAATCTCCCATCCGGCAGTCGACCAGCTACCACCGCCGATCAACTCTACACTCGTTTCGCCGATACAACCGAATCAACTTCCCCTGAAGGAAACCAGATACCGATACAAACATATTTCTCCAGGGTACACTCTTGTACATTTTGGATAAATAAAATCGACGTTTATTGTTTCAAAAACCTATGCCTCATTGTCTTTGCTGTTCACACCTTTCTTCCAAAAGCTTGCGGGGTTGAAAAGAATGCGGCCCCGCAACAATACCTTTACAATAAATACTATTTCTTGCTTTGAGTTTATATTTTTAAATTCCTTAATATGCATCATGAATCCTATATGGGATACTGTTTTGGCATACTTCTTGGTATGTCTATGTAGTCACCTTTAGTCATCAAGCCACCTGGTACTGATAGACATTCTTTCAATGACCAGTAATTTCTTATGAGTTTGTGTACATCTTTCATAACCCCTGTCCATACATTTATTATCACTTGTTTTAGCGTTTTCAATACTCCATCTTCTGTAGCTTCTTGTAAATTTATTTGCTTCTGTACTGATATATCAAAATCAAGTATTGTAAAAATCTAGTTCAATTTCTTTGCCTTGTGTCAGTTGTACAGATAGATAATCTGAAATTCTTATATGATTTGAATGTCATACGGTTGTAGCCTTATCAACATTCTTTGCAGTCTTGGTGGTACTTGTGCAATGTTTTTGTTCTGTATATTTTCCAATGGCTTGTGATCTGATTCAATTTAGAACACTTTCCCGTATACGTATTTATTAAATATTTCACATGGACACTGCACTGTTAGTAGCACTCTTTCTATGTTTGCATATCTTAATTTGGCATCAGTACGTCTCTTTCTTGCAAATGCAACAATTTTCCTATCATTGATTAATATTGCCTAACATGCTTGAATATATTTGAATTAATTTTTGCATTAGGTTTGAAGTAAGATAGGCAGAGGTTTTCGTGAATACAGTCTTTCAATTTTTAAAAAGTTTTATCGTGTACCTAGAAATTGCTGAAGTTCTTTTCGGTTTGTAGGCGTGGGCCTTAATTTGATTTTATCACATTTTTTCTGGATCTGGTTGAGCCGTTCTCATCCCAAATAAGACTATACTGTTTCTATATTACTTTGTTAAAAAATATAACTAGACCATATCTTCTGGTTGTATCCATTGTTTTTATCAAGTTCTTACGTTCTTCAATTATTTTGCCATATATACAGATATCATCAGATATTCCAGTAGCTCCTTCACAACTTTCTAGTATTTGGCCGATTTTTTGCTGAGGCCCCTTGAGATCAAAGTGACACCTTAAGTACCAGTACCTACCAAAAGGTGTATTAAAACATGTAAACAGGCTTGATTCTTCACCAAGGTGTATTGCATAGTATTCATGTTTTACATGTAACTTTGTAAAATATTCAGCATCAGCTAGTTTGTCTCAAGGATTGGAATTTTGTGGTAAGTTCTTTTAATACATTTGTTTAGCAGTTTTGGGTTTACGCATATGAGTAATTCACTATTGTTTGTTTCCCTGATGAATTTACGATATCTTGAAATATGTCAGAGTATTCATTTGTAAGGTCTTCTATGTTTTGTAATTGTTTTCTAGTATCTACTGACGTTATACTACAGTGTTGTACTGGAACACACCTATTCTATAGTTAATAGACTCTCCCACCTATAATAAGTAGTAGTAGTAGCAGTCGCTAAGTGAGTAGCTGAGTGAGTTGGTCAGCTAGTCGATGTCGGACACTAAGAGTATCAACGACTACCACTAGATTTCTCTGCGTCATTACCTATTATATCAAGTTCCTAACGTTTTGTACGTCGAACCTTTTTAGGACCGACTTAGTAAAATACAAGCCTCCACTGTGAAACTACTCTACAACATACAGTTAATTTGTACCTGACCTAAATTTATACTGGGTCTTAAACCTAATATTGCTGCCACTCTCGCACACAGAACATTTGGCCGTTATATTAATTGGATATTTTATCTCCTTTTTTATAGTGTTTAAATATAGCCTTTTTCCTCTTTTTCATGTTCTCATTTTTCTTTTCTGTATTTTCTTTTTTGTGTCGTTATGGGCTACGTTTTCTAAACCTATGTAGACTTTGTTTTCTAAATCTATACGAACTTGCTTTTCTTATTCCGTGTGGGCTAAGGTTTCTCTTTTGACATGTGGCTATTTTACTTAGGCAACATTTTTCGAAGTGGTAAAAACAATGGCATTTTCTGCATTCTCTATTGTAAGTATAGTGGGTTATCAGTCATAGTGAAGCGAATGAGTGTTGAAACAGATTGGTTTGATTTGGCCTTGTTAGTTAGATAGCCCACCATAAGAGGGGTATAAAACAAGAAAATCAAATTGTAAAGTGAAACAACAAATTTATATACATATAAATCAATTAAGGTCTCTACAAATAAAATTAAGGTCGTCAAAATGTTCGTAGTAGTCCTTGCAAGAATGAGTTTATGTGAACGTAGGCAGGAATGTATGTATGTATGTATGTATGTATGTAAGTATGTATGAGCGTTATCGTAGGGTAGGAATCGCTCAGTCTTAAAATGTTCCGTTCGTTTATCAAGTATAAAAGAGGTGAGGGAGAAAGGTAGATATAATAATAACGATCGCTTGACATTTGTCAAGGGACGTGTTAATACGCTCGTCTCCTTCTCTCTGGTGACAGGCGAACTTGCCCTTCTTTTATTTTGTTTGTGCGGCTTGAAAAGGTCATTTGGGAATTCACTCCCGGATATGATTCGGGCCTTTCCATTGGACGACAAACAAGCTTCGCTTCGGCTCGCGAAAGGTCCGTAAAAGAATTTGTTTCTGAGAATTGAAGCTTATTTGAATTTTGTTTTTAAATGTTTCCTAGTTTTCTATTGGCTGAAAAACATTTCGCATCAAGGTGTGATTCGCTTGGATTCGCTTTTGAGTGTGTTAAGCAAAGTTTGTAAATTTGAGTCTTTTTAATTTCTAACAAAATCAGTGAGTCAGTGCTTAGCATTTGAGTTTTAAATCTAAATCTTATTTTGTTCACTACATAAGAAAAAGAAAAGAAAAATTTGTCTTTTCTTTTACTGTGGTTTTTCCACATCTTGTTCACTCTGGTTTTCTTTAATATATGTTCCTGCCTTTCCTTCACTGTCATGGTTGTAACGTGTACTATTTTTTATCATACCTTCATATGTTTTTATGCTTTCTACATCTAACTTTAATGCCAGATTTTGTTTATTTATTAAATTTCTTTTTTGTTTGCCCACTACAGTCATTTTATTATCTGTTCAAGGATTCGTTCTTCCTTGTTTCTATCAAGTTCACAACTTTCTGCAGTCTAACTAAATATTCGTCAACAAACGTTTCTTCATTTTGTTGTAATGTTGAGAATTCTAAACGTTCAACCTATTTGTTTTTTGTTGGATTGTGTGTGTGTGTGTGTGTGTGTGTGTGTGTGTGTGTGTGTGTGTGTGTGAGAGAGAGAGAGAGAGAGAGAGATTGGTTTGGAAAATTCTGAATACTTTCTATTCATTCACCGAGAAAAATACAACTATAATTTCAGAAGTGGAATCACGGTATTTTTGTTTTTGTTATTTTATAAAACATGGGGAATTTGTATGTAGCCCTGGCAATGCACATACTATGCTACTAAGGATCGTTCGCATTCACCCAATGATCCCGTCTACTGTCGACTGAATGAATAATGTTTGGAAAATTTAAATTCATAAACTTAAGAAGTCCCCAAAAGACGTTTTGTAGCTTAATCTAATTTCATTTTTGATTTGTGTTTATATTCCTTAACAAAACACTTTTGGCATTTTATTTTTCTTATGCAGCGGTGATTGTTGAAACGTTGACGAGTTTGTTGCTAGCAGCACTGTTCAAATTATATTGTACTTGTTTCTAGTTTATGTGTAAAGCCTACCCTTTAAATATTAATTTCAACAGAAATAAAATATAACCTTCCCTCCTCCTACTTACACTCATAATATCTGTCTTATGTTAATCTCGTTTAATTATGCTTAATAAAACTTAAATCAACTAATAAGTTCTTTGTCAATCGCAACCTGTATGTATGTGAATATGTGTATGTGTGTGTGTGTGTTTGTGCGTGATTTTCAAAAATTGGAATATTCCTGAGAGAGTTCAACTTAAAATATATAGTGCATGTGTGTATTTATAATTTCACAGAAATATGTATGCAAGCAATATATATAAATAGATTTTAAACTTTTCTTTTGACGAAAATACAGAGCAAAATTGTAATTCATAAGAAATAAAGAATATGGATAATATTTCTAAAGTTATTCAACAGATTATGCAGTAACTTTTACGATAGTTTCTCATATCTTATCTTAGACAACCGTGTTTTTCAGACTAATTAAATTTTGGCTCTCGGTAGTTTGGGGGAAGGGATGAAGCTAATAAAATAACTTACGGAATCCTGAACCTTGCCAGCCTATGTGCAAAGCTCCTTGACCAAGGAGTTGGGGATGGGGGTCAGATGAAAGTGAAGAAAATAGAAAGAAAAACAAAAGTGTTTTTTCTGCTACAATAGATTATTTTGATAAAATGTGATTTTTTAACCAGTTGGAATCTGAAATGATAGTGTTGACAGTCAATTTTTTCGGGTAAATTGGAACCTACCTTTGGCTATAAAAATCCCTGCAATACGACCATCGCCAGAGCAGTAGGAGACCCAACGCTGGGTAGTAGTAATAGTAGAAACGACCGCGAAGGAGTAGGGGGTCACGACGCCGAGGAGTCGGTGACACGGCGCCTTCCAAAACATTTGAAAACCTGACCGAACGTAGACTCAAAGAAACCCACTCCTCAACGAAGTCTTAACAACCAAATTGTCATTTTCACGACAGAATTAAGTCTTATTTTTACCCCGACTATTGTAACAAAATAGTCGTTTCCATAACAGAGAACAAGTACTGTTCTCAAAACAACGCTCTACGTTGAAGACTCTGAACTCTGAAGGTACGTACATCGACAACTCACATCAAATCAAAAGAACTATTCGACATCATTGAAACCCTTTTATTGTTCTTCTTGTAATTTTCACGCTTTTGTATACGTCGGCATTTTTATTGTGATATTTTATGTTATTTGATTGATTTAGATTGTAAACGATACTTTTCCGACAACTACCATTCAGACTTATTTTAGAAAAACTACCATTCAGCCTTATTTTAGAAAAAATGAGCTACTTGTAATTGTGCATCCCTAATATTTAGTAAAATTTACTTTTATTTTAATAAAATTGTTTTGATTTTATATCTCACAGAGTATCTCTCGTCATTTTTACGGTGCGTATTGTTGTCGCTTCATCTTAATTCCCCCCAATCTCTTTTAACCGAACCCACAAAAATATACAATAATAGTTTCTCCCCTTTTTTCATAGTCGTTGCTATTTAATAAAACTTTTTATATATATATATATATATATATATATATATATATATATTAGGTACCGCCACATGTTCGGGATAACTAAGGTTTAAAATGAATTTTGAAAAATGAAAAATCTTTCTTGAATTTTTTATTTTGCTTTTAATTTCAAGCTAATATATTAAATGTAATATTTTCAATAACCAAAATGCTTTACTGTATTTGAAAACTAATTTAAATTGACTGGAAGCAGTTTTTGTTTCGAAATTGCTAAACATCACTGATTTTAGCGCCATTTTTAGTCATCTTTCATCACAATGTAATTCTCTTTGTTAAAAAATATTTCAAAAATAAAATATTCATTACTGAAACTTTATTTGAGGAATATTAGCTGATTTAAAGTTTAATTAATCTATTTTAAACAAATATTACTTTAAATTTAAAATATCGCAGAAATGCATTTTTGACATGGCAGTAGCTGTTTGTTTAAGATGTTGACAGCTTCACTGACAGAGTTTGCCTAATTTTTTTCTACGGCGGACATATCTGTAAAAATTATTTGAGGAATATAACGTAAGCGCCTTTTTATATAATTTTTTGACTACTCAGTAATCTTAAAAATTTAGGAAAATATTCTCCGTACGTTTTATTGATTTTTAGATACTTTGGCTTTAAATTTACTATAGTTATCACTCTTATTTTCTGATAATGTCGTGTATGGAAGGCCGTATTTACAAAAGTCGGCACGTTTATACACAGAAAAAAATTCAATATTCTTTTTAAAATATTGGACATCGATGAATTGTATTAAGATTTTCTTTTTATGGTCAGTAATTATAGTTTTTACTTATCGCATAACCTCTGCAAAGTAAGACAGAATTTAAAAATATTTAAATACTTATAAATTATTCTAATTAAACTTTTAAAAAAAAATGAAAACAATTCTTTTAAAAATTATTCATCGAATATTTTTCTTAAGACAACAGTGTCCATAATACAGTGTAACCCGGTTTTAAGAGACCCGGATATAAGAGAAACCCGGATATAAGAGAGATTTTCTTTGGTCCCAAATTAGAGCCTGTGTTAATGTATATAAATTAGATCAAACCCGGATATAAGAGAAACCCGGATATAAGAGAAACCCGGATATAGGAGAAACCCGGATATAGGAGACCCTCTTCTCCGGTCCCGACAACTCTCTTATATCCGGGTTACACTGTATAAGCAATTAAAGCTTTTCTAATTAAATCTTAGTTTTATTGCATTTTTGATTTTACGATTCAAAGCAGTTTTTCTGTAACTGGGGTCCTGTTTTACAAAAGAAAATTGATGATTTAAATTCTGCAAGGTGTTCTACTTTTAAGTAACCATTAAACGGGAGAAAATTTAATTTCTCAAAATTTCATAAAATTAGATGGGGGTAAAAACAGATTCTAAAAAAACATTTATAAAATACTAGGTTGGTCAGAAAGGAGTCGCTTAGGAAGCGGAAAGAAAACATCAAATCTTGATCTCTGTCTAACGGAATTTCCAAGGAGTACTGCATTTCGATCTGTATTGCCAGCAGCTAGACCGCGTGTATGACAAACTGCAGAGGTCGGGTTTTATTTCAGCAAGACAATGCGAGGCTACACTCTGCCAGGTTGATTAAAGAAAAGTTCAAACAGATGGACGGTGTTGAGATTCTTCCGCATCCACCATTCAGTTCCGATGCTGCTCCGAGTGACTATGGCTCAATGATACACTTCCTCCGCGACCAGCGATTCAATACTTTTAATAATTTGATCAAAGCTTGATTTATAGGTTTTTTTTTTCAAAGCCAACGGACTGGTATCTGGGACAGATTTGGATGCTGGCTGATCGCTCTCAGAACGTCGAGAATGATGTACTTTATTTTGAAGAATAAATGTTGGTGTTGCTCAAAAAACTTTTGTTGTTTTCTTTTCCGCTTCCTAAGTGAGTCAGGACTTTCTAGCCAACCTAATAATTTCATTCATTTGTGAAATAGTCTAGAAAATCTAATTAAAATCCAACAATTATCATGCTTTGGCAAGAATTTCGAAATCAACGTGTTTTTCACGGCAAAAAGACGCTAAAATTTCCTAATTAATGTTTTCGCCCTTCACCGCTGAGGAAAAAAAAATTACTCAAAATTTCGAACGTTTTAAAAAGGATAAAAATATAATTTAATTTTAAAACATCTTTATATATATATATATATATATATATATATATATATTTCCTTGGAAACTGTAACATATATAAGGAGCCAAATATAATTAGATAGAACAATTTTTCAGATACAGTGTAACCCGGATATAAGAGACCCGGATATAAGAGAAACCCGGATATAAGAGAGATTTTCTCTGGTCCCAAATTAGAGTCAGTGTTAATGTATATAAATTAGACCAAACCCGGATATATAGAGAAACCCGGATATAAGAGACCTCTTTCCGGTAAATGACAACTTCTTATATCCGGGTTACACTGTACTAAACACTCTTTTTGCACTTTTCACAGTAGTCAACAAAATATTGTCTGTATATCTTTCATCCATTTGTTTCTTACACATATTCCTGTTGTCATTACTAAAACACAGTGCTCACATCCACTACTTAGTATCCATAACCATTGAGGAAGTCTTAATTAGCATTAATGCCTGCAATTTTTTCCAACATGGAAGAATTCAATCATATATCTTTGTTTCATGTATTATATCATTTTTTCAGGTGTTATCAGTAACAAAACAAAAAGTGTAATGTGAGTTCAGCCTTTTACTTTTACTGTTATACTACCATCTATTTCATGGATCAACAGGGGGCATTACTTTTGGGGCTATTCTTGTCTGAATAGTTGAATATATTTTCCATTGATTTATATATATATATATATATATATATATATATATATTTCAATGGAAAACATATTCAACTCAGAATTCTAATTATGAGTCATGACAAACAAAATATGTAATTTTTAATGTGCTTGATAAGTGAAAACTGTAAAAATTGTAAATGATTACAAAAAAGGTTAGTCAATGAATAAAATCTTACACCATTAGTTATTATTAATTTAATTATTAATAAAAATAAAAAAAAAGTGTATATAATGCCATAATATTGCTCGGTACAAATTATAAGACAAAATGTTTTAAATTTAAATGTTTATTGAAAATCACAGTAAAACTACTTCAATGTATGACATATTATATTATAATATACCTAAATTTTTCAGTATAATTTCCCTTTGAAGTAAAAGGAGGTCTTATTTGATGACACAACAATTTAGCAATAATGTGCTTCTGCCTTGCTTCTTATCCATATACAATTTGTGAAGCTTCAATAGATAATTTAACTGCTCTTTCCACACATTGTGAATGTGCAGATAAATTTGGCAACTCTAGTGTTGTCCCATTTATTAAAATGTCTTGCAGTTTTTTATTTGAAAAACCCTCTGCAAGTGCAGTTTCATAAAGTCCATTTTATAAGAGGTTAATCAAATTTAACCTGAGTGTTGCTTAAGCATTGACTATATTTTTTGTTGCTGTAAATTTTTAATGCAACATTCTGCATTTCAGTTGAGTGTTGATTTATTCTCTGAATCATATTGAAGATATGAAGTTGTTGTATATGGAATTTATTATTCCCTTTAAATTTCAAACCAACTGTTTATATTTCAATTATAAATTTTATAAGAATTTACAATTTATTATAGAGTTCTGGTGGATAGGCACCTATGGTTCCTAAACATATTAACCTGAGGGCTTAAGTTAGACTTTTACTTGATTTAAAGAGCCAATTTTCCAGGTAGCAAGTCTAGGGTAAACTTTCCCTTGGGAAGTTCCTGAGCAGTCCTTGGTCACCACTTAAATCTTCCATTGCTACTGGAGAAGATATCTAGAGAGCTATTGATAGTGTTAAATTCTACCTGGGGTAAATTCTGGTAATCATTTCCGCAAAGTTTCTCAAAAGATCCAGATAAAGTATTAGGACTTCTTGTAGTACGATCAATGTATTTAAAGACAGCTCTGAATGGAAGTACATTTTGACACCAATGGTGTGCAACTTTCATTTAAATTTTTTCTCCAGACCTGTAACAAGCCCTGCCTCATATATATATATATATATATATATATATATATATATATATATGCACAAAGACACGCACATAGGTACACACACACACACATATATATATATATATATATATATATATATATATATGCACAAAGACACGCACATAGGTACACACACACAAACACACACACACACACACACACATATATATATATATATATATATATATATATATATATATATATATATATGCAAACTTAAAATTTAAACATTCAAAAAATAAAAAGGAAGAAGAAGAAAAAAGAAAAAAGGAAAAAGAAAGACAGAAATAAAACAAGAAAAAAGCATCTTTGTCATATTTCTTTCTTTTTTGTTGAAATCTTGGAAGCTTAACAAGAACAGACATTGTGGACAACTCCAAGATACAAAGACTACTTCACCAAGAAGAAAACCTGTTAAATGGGCATCACCTGTCATAACTTTGCAAAATCTTTAATTGAATATTTATATATATATATATATATATATATATATATATATATATATATATATATATATATAAAGAAAGAACAGTAAGATATATAATCCGGTGTTCTTATTGATATTTTTATTTTTACAAAATAGTGCTCAATGTAAATTTACAGAGCATTAATATGTTTTTTTTTTTTCGCTATACAGTTTCATGTTTCAAAAATGAAAGCTAAAAGCTTCGAATTTAATTTTGTAATTAAATTAAAAACATTATTTCCATTTCATCCTCAAGCGAATTTTGGAGTAACTTATTTTTTAAATTTACTGAGTTTTAAAGGCACGGAAAAAATTCATAATTCACTGTTTCCAAGGATACAGAGAAATCCAATCATTCAGACAAGGGGTGGCAGTGTGTTAATTTTTATTAACTTTTGTTGTATCAGTTATTAGTTACTTTTGAAAAAGGGGTCATGTTTAGGTAGGGTAGGGATGTATTTTTCAACGAATTCTGACATCCGTTAAATGCATGTCGTCTGGAGTTTTTAAAAAAAAATTATTGTTAACGACAAAAAATTCTTACGGCATTTTTTCTATTTGTATACTTAAAGATTTTTTGGGGATGTTTAGGTTAGAATACGTTTTATTTAACTACAATTTTAAAATATTTTCACTTATAATTTTTAATAGACTATATTTCTTTTTAAAATAAGTAAATGTACTAGAACTACTTACAGTATATAAAATTATTTTTCCATATCAAGTATATTACTAGGTCACATTTTTTAAAAATTTTATTTTTAAATATTATTTA
>CAHIKZ030003788.1:0-55282 GCA_903632075.3 Acanthosepion pharaonis
AATTTCAAGACAACCCCTAAGACAAGTTACGTCTTCATCACTTAACAAATTTTTCCTATTCATCCCACTGAAAAATAATTTTATACTTACACAGTAAAATTCCATATCAATTTTCAGCTAATAGCAAACATATCACACTTCAGTTTATTTATACACCCTTTATATATATATATATATGTGTGTGTGTGTGTACCCAAAATCACTCTTTCCTTTATCACATTTTTATGTCCAACTAAGTTAAGAAATCATTCCATAAAATGACATCTTTACCCAAACCAAATCTCGTAATGTCATTACAGAACATTAAAATAATTACATTATAATGTTCAATTTTTTAATTAAATATTGATTGAAAATATCCCATTTGTAGATATTCTCATTTACTCTATGATAATTTCACGATATCTTGTAGCTTTGATGTGGCACAAGCCCAAACACTACTTCTCTATATAAAACATCTACTAATTCTAACTCTTGTTTTATAAAAGTATGACAGTGAGTGCCCTGAAAAATATCCATCTGCTGTCATTAATAACTGAATCCAAAGAGCTAAAATCATTTCTTTATCCAAAACAATATGCATTAAAGAATTAAATAATATAAAACTAACACTTATCAGTAATGGGGCCCCCAATTATGTAGTTGATGAACAAATCAAATTTCATTTAAACAACAATTTTAGCAATAAAACCATAGTTATAAAAATAATAATGCTATTAACATATATTATCAAATGCAACACATTTACAATAATCTCAAAACAGCAATTAAAAAGTTCATACATAGATATATAAAACCAGTCGATAAAATAAATTCATTAGATTCATTATTTAATGTAAAAAATCTAAAACTCTCAACTTATTCATTAAATGTAATATATCCTAAGCTTCCAAGTCCTTAATAAGACTAATTTTGTGTATGAATATACTTACCCACTCAGCGAATGTTTCTCTGTAATTCAAAAGCATGAAACTTTTAATATAGGATATACCACAACCACATTCTCATGAGGACTTACCTGCCACCTATCGGAGCAGAGTAGCATCAGGATCTCATTGTAACATTAAACATCTACTCACAAACAATGCCAAAATACTAGTAAAATCAAATTCTTATCATTCTTGAAGCAATACTCGTACAATAAAAACAATTATAAGAGCTCACATCCTTAAACATACAGGGTGATTGAAATTTTGTCCTTGTCTGCAAAGGAATATCCATAATTTGGAAAAGTTCATCATTAATCAACACAAAATGTTTATTTTAAAAATGGAAATTTCAGTGTAATTTGAGTACAGTAGGATTGTGAAAACATTTACAATATTAAAATACCCTCTCTCCCTACATGCTATGTCTCTTCAGAATGTGGGCAATCATGGCTCTCTACAACTTTCTTTGGTTGCTCAGAATAATACTTGCTCCTATATGCTTTCCTTTTCTCTGTGAAGTATTTGTTTCTCTATCCATTTGTCCAAAAGAATTGGAAATGGTCAAGAGACATGGTGCCAGTCTTTGACAGACCAATGTTTGCTGATCCAGATGAAGTAACTGAAGCTGTATTCTCAATAATGGTACCCTTGTGGGTTGACAACTCTAAAACTCTGTAGAATGCAGTGTGTATTATACAATGCACAGGCTGATAGGTTGAGTAGCACTGGTATTGAATTACATTGCCTTTCATTGTATCATTCATGCATTACATTTGAGTAACAACAGTTTCATGATGTTTTTTTTTTTTTTTTAGAATAATGTTAACCCTGTGCAAGGCTCAAAAGCCACTCAGTTTATGAGGATATATGGGGAAGATAACTGTTGACTCTAGACTCAAACAGGTTAAGATTGTTGGGATTGGGTAAGCATTCTCTTGGGAGTCAGATCAACAAAGCAACATTTCATGACATCTACAGCTAGACTTTTTTACATATTTTGTATTATGAGATATCTGACAGAGGCCTTTTCCACAAGTTATTCTAATAGTATTGGCAATTAATTATCACCATTATACTATTCTCACTCCCAAAGAAGGAAACCATCCACTATCCTATCCCAAATGTGTCAGTAATATCACGGTTTTATTTAATGGCTTACTAAGGAGTTTCTTTAATTAATCCAATATTCATGTGACTAATATAAATCAAGTTCTCTCTTATTGATATAGATTTGGTTAAAATAGAAACCATTTTTCTGATGATGCTATTTAATTTTTTTCACTATTTTATCAAGTTCTTCCCATGCTAATGCTGGGGGTGGCTTCAGACTTTTGAATAATATATATCTATTTCAAGTAGATAAAATTCAGAACCAGCTTGTCAACACCAAGGAGTTAGATAAAGAAATGAATCAATGCTTTTTTAAATACAAAGAAAGAGGAGAAACTTATAGCTTTATCATTTATTATTTCAGATCCTTGTTTCTCAGTTGGTGCTTTCATTCACATCAATGTTCCCTGAAAGATAACAAGGTGTGCCCCACATTAACAGAACAGTAATTTATGGATCATTTTTATATTTAAAAAAATTTTTCTTTTTAAAAGTTAAAGACACCAATCAATGTAATGTCTAAGAAAAAAAATTAATGCTTATTTCAGGAGACCTCTGTATTACTTTCCTTGCTTGGGGTAAAATGCTTAAAAAAAAAACAACAACAAAAACATATCCACCTTATTAGACACCAACATGCAAGGAGATCTGTCACTTTATTTTCTGATTGTATACACCAGCAAACATTTTGATGAAGAGGAGATGAGATGAGATGGTCGGATGAGCAAATCAAAACTGAAAATGCCATAAACAAAGGAAATTATTCAATTAATATTCTAGTATTAAAAAATCAAACTGATGGATCAATATACATTCATCAAAATCAATAAATGTAACAGATCAATAGTTATTTATGGTATCAGACTATTGATAAATGCAGGGCTAATATCATTCTTCAGTCAAACAAATTGATTTCAATTCCTTCATCGATCTAGTTTCTGATTTTCGATTGTTTTTAGAATTATTTCAATTACATAGTGTTTAATAAAATTCTAAATGTCAAATTTAGCATTTATTTTTCATCTTGTAATTTAAATATGAATGTAATGACTGCTATTTTTTCTGTGACTTTCTTTATTTAAAAAGTGATTCTGATAATGCTTTGCAATTGCAAAGACAAGTTTGTCAGATGAACGACTACTTTTTTCTCTACATATTTAACTCTCCTACTCAATTTTTTTTTTCCCCCCCATTGGTGGCACTCACAGAAGATCAGACAGGAAGAGTCTGACGCCTTTGCTGTATGATTGCTACAAATTCATGGGTATAAATTGGATGCTAAAAATAAATGGTTATTATTCAGAGAAAAAAGATAATTCTTTTTTAGTGATGCGTATATAGTCCAAAAGTATATTAATGTGCATGCAAAATTTGATTAGCTGAGACAGCTTCTCTGTTGACCAATCAGAGAACAGAATTATGTATTGCCCCTGAGCACACTCTGACCAAAGACAGATGATACAAATTTGCCAAAATCAATTTGCACACTAAAAGCTCAATATCTGTATAGTATCTTCTTCTAGGTAATATCACTCTTCAGCATTAACCAATTTCCATATTGATTTTAAACGAGTTTATTTCATTAATTAACTGTCCTTCATTAATCTTCTTTTATGTGATAACTATTTTTGATATGAAAATCAAAACGGTCATGTTTAGGGATATTGTCTCATATAGTGCAGAAAAGTGTTTGAAATTTGCATTTTACTTGGTCTTCAACAAGTTAGAATCTATTTGTAAAACTTTCCTTAACAAGACAATTTATGAATTAAATGTTAATTTAAATTTTTTCTTTCAAAGATTTCAAGTAGTGAATATATCTTACTTTGCAAAGTGATAGCAAGCATGCAACACCTAGTTTTAATATAAAAATGTATAGTTGGTACTTTTACTATCAAAAAAATGTGTTGCAGGTAATTTTACTTTAAAAATGTATTTTTATACTTTCCTAAGGTTTTGATTTTTGTTTGGGAGTTCACTATTTGTCCATAGTTGGCTCCCTAACAGGTGCTACTACCCTAGATAAGGCTGGATCTACGAACAACACAAATTATGAAGTGGTTAGATGCTCCTCAAAAAACTCCCGATCAGAGGTCTTGCTGTCAGATGTTGTTGATAGTCATTCACAAGACTATAGAACATCAAGTTAAAATTCAAGTCCAACCTCTTGCATTCACTTCATGGGAATAGCATTTCTTTTATTCTCAGCTCGGATTAACTTAACATAGAAGTATAGATCTTTTTAATCTGGATTGGCAGCCACTCTTGGTAACAGATGTCATACTCTACTTCAAATTAGATCTCTTTCTGATTCACTCTACATGTTGCCTCGATGTAAATGCTAAGAAAGCAAAAATAAAAATGAAGCTCTGAGCATCATATCCAACTCACAAAAAAAAATGTAAAACAATATAAAAGGAGCCAATCATGAAAACAAAACAATGAGTTATGATCCACACACAGCTGCTTTTAAGAATGCTGCTCACAAACTGTACACAGTTGCGGTGAATAGGGGAGTCAGCAACACTTTGGTCAATGGACCTGACAAATACATCAACTCTGTCCAAGTCACTTGCCTTGCCCACAAAGAGACATTCCACTCATACCCACTGTATTGTCAATGCAAATAATTTTATCTTAACAACCCGTCTTCTTTCTTTTTCACCTTACCAGCAGTAAACTGTGGTTTTGTTTGTGCTAATATGCACATCTTTATAACAAGAACAACTCTGAACTCAAAACCATGTAGAAGGAAATAGAAAACTACTCCAATATCTTTCACAACAACAGTCATGGTGATTCACAATTTGCAGATATTAAAGACAAAGCAATTTTTTTTTATTAATCATTTCACACCAAACAAGGCAATAAAACCACTGAGGTAACTGAGTTTGAAATATGAAAAAAAAAAAAATATTAAGAATAGAGAACAAGCAGTATTTAATGATTGACATTGCATTTAAATATTTGAAGATCAAGGTTAAGTGGAAAGCAAGAAGCCTGAAGGAATTTCCACAAGTGAGAAGCATGAGAGAAAACATGTTCAGGAAAGATAGCAAAAAGACAAAATTTACTAAGAACAACAGAGGATAGGAAATTGTGGAGAGTCATAATCACCTCTGTCATGAAGAGACACAGCATGAAAAAGTGCATGGACTTTAAATAAATGTACACTTTTATTCTCAGTAATAAATTTAATTCATTGTCCCTTCACCCATATCGTATAGATTAAAATTTTTCATTTGTTTTCTCTCATGCTTCAGAAAATATATAAAAATTAAATAATGCTACCTATTGACATACATAAAATTCCTGACCCAACATTTTGACTTTCCACTGTCATGTGGCTTTCCTCATTTTTTTTTTTTTTTTTTACAAATATTTTTATGGCAATTGTTTCACTGAGTTATTTTCCTTATTACTGAAATTGCATGAATTTAAGATTGGCAAATAGTTCTCACCATTTTACTAGCTAGATGCAACAGTCAATTCTAAGTTTCTTTTCTTGCATGTCTTACCTTTGGAATTCCATGTGTCGATGGACAAAGTGACTGAAGCCAGGTCAGAACCGGTAACATTACAAATTTTTAAGATTTTGTCAAGAATCTCCAGATACGTAGCAGAAGCACCAGAGCAGATGCGGTAGAAATATTCAATTCATGGACAAATGGCAGACTTACTATTAACAATAATATTTTTCTCAATGTTTTCAGGGATAAATGAATAAGACATCATTGATATGTCTGAGATAAAATGAGTTCTTAGGAACAACTTATTAAAATGGGCCTAATTTTTAAAATTCTAGAAATAAGCATGCTGAAAGAAGACTAAGAGGGTCACCCATAGGCAATTTAATTTAGTTTTTTTAATCTCTTGTTGAATTTAAAACAACTAAGATCCATATATAATTCATATGTACTGACAATTTGTTCAAAAATATGTAAACAAATTGAGTATAAATTTAACTCTACCTTTGCCCACTCATTTCCTTCTCCTTGCAATCAATTATGACACTTGCCAGAATTTGATTTATTTCAGGTAATTTCCTGTTAATGAGCAACATCTGTCAAGGTAAAATGACAGGCCTGAACATGATCCTTGTGAAAGAAGGATTTACTATTTCAGCTGGAGCCTGTTTTACTTTTTTCTTCCTGAATTTTAAATGGATAATTAAAGACATTCTACTCAAAACTACAAAGTTTCTGAGTACCATAAGCGATCCTATTCATCAAAATATTCTGTTCATGATGAAAATAGGGATATTTATATGTTCATTGATTATCTACAAAATGTTTTTTACTAAAAGATCACTCAATAAAAGGCCCCAGAGCCACACAAGGAAGAGTGTTTATCTATGGGATATACAGGAGAGGTGTGTAGCAGTATATGTATATAATTATATATAAGTACATTTCTTTAAATCTTTTTTTTGCATTTAATGTATTATATATATTTTGTTGTAACCTAGGAAGGGTTACTGAATAAGGAATTAACAAAATGCAATACAAGCATTTAACTAAAAGAAACTGCACCCTGTCAATGGACCTGATGTCTGATCTGATCTGTAATGCAACATTTAGCATTCAGAAGGCATCTTTCATTATCTCAAATCACTTTTCTATTTCAGTGTGCATACAGTCTGCTTGCTGATGATGAAATGTTACTAGCTTAGTTTTGGACAATTCCAAGCAGCAGCAGGATTCTCTCTCTTCCTTCTAACTTACATTTGCCCAGTGAACCAAATATAAGCTGGTTAAAATTTCTCTTTCTTATTCTTCTGATGTGATGTTTGCAACTTTAACTTCTGACATCTAGAGAGTCTATGCTACTTCAACTTCTGTGGATTTTAATTAATTTCTACTGGATTTTATGTTGCTCTTGCAATTTTTTCTGATTGGGTGTTTTATGAATATGGGAATATGGACTGAAGGTAGCCTCCAGGAAAATAACTCACTGTGTTTTCTGTGCTTAACATTTTCTTCTGACATGAATTGGAAATATAATAATAAATTAATAAATGTCTTATCAAAACTGAAACAGCTCTCTTTTTATCTTAGATAATCTTTTATGCTATCCATCATCATCATCACAATTGCTAACCTCCAGGAAAATAACTCACAGTGCTTTCTGTGGATAACATTTTGTGCTGACATGAAGTGGAAAGCTTGTATTAAAGCAGTTGCTAAGTCTGCTGCTAGGAAAGTCGAGTCACTGTGCTTAGCTAGACAATTTTTCTCTCTAGAACTTGTCTTACCTATTTATAAGTCTAGCACTCATCTATGCATTGTATATTTTTGTCATATATGATCTGCTGCTATTGCTACATATTTAGAGATCCTTGATGAAATCCAAATAAGAATCTGCAATATTATTGGTCTTGATCTGGCATCTCAGATACAGTTACTTTCCCACTGACTTAATATTGCTCCCCTGTGCCTTTTCTATATACACTTTCATGGTTATTGTTCAGATAAACTTTTCTCTATGGTTCCTAGACTTTAAGCACAGTACGAATTTGGCAGTAAGATCTCTTCATTTTACAGTTGTAGATCCTAGTTGTAACCATAAGTCCTATACTAACAATTTCTTTTCTCACACTTAACAATGCTTTTTCTTTTTCTCATGTTCTTTCACACTGAGTAACCTCTTAGTTACTTTATTGCTTTGCTTGCTTGGGGGGGGGAGATGATAAAAAAAAAAAAAAAGGAAATCCTATCAGGATTTATTATTGGTAGACAACATAAGATATGCAAATGACATGGTGTTGAGAACAGACACACAAAGGAAACTACAGTAATTCCTTCAGAAATTAGTAAAAGAAAGCAAGAAGAAAGGACAAAGCATCAATTATATCAAGACAGAATGTACGGTTGTCAGAAAGCAGAACAGCTCTCAAGATTCAAACTATGCAATAGAAATGGCAAAATGAATACACAAGCGAGTGAAATAATTCTTTGACTCATGGATTCAGCAGGAAATTCCCCACAATCTGATATCTATTTCATGAGGATCCCCTAGAGAGGAAAAAGTTGAAATGCGATCTCTTCGAGCAAACCGCTTTTCAAACACCGTAAATTGCCAACGGTGACAGCAGCGACATCGTCGAAGGTGCAGGTTGCTGTATCAAAGCAAATGAAAAATGCTTGTAGACATGTATAGAGTGAGCGATTTCACACATGTTAATACCAATTTTGAAGAGATTCCAACTACTGGTAAAAATGTATAAAGCAGTGAATTGTGAGAGACCCCTAACATGTCTTTTACGAAAATGACTGCAATTGCTTTTTTCTTTTCTGATGTATCTACCTTTATAACAATCGAGAATAAAATGAGAACAATTCAAAAATTTTGGAAATTGTCATTTTTGAGGCTACTATTTCTTCTAGAGCCTAAAAGAGCAATATTTGATATCTGATTTAAGGAATGTTTTGTACGAAAAGGACTGCAATTGCTTTTTTCTTTTTTTATGCATCTAACTTTATAAGAATCAAGAATAAAATGAGTACAAATAAAACCTTTTGGAAATTGTAATTTTCAGGCTCCTATTTCTACAAGTATTAAAACTGCAATGTTCGATGTCAAATTTAAGGTATATGTCTTGCGTGAAAAGGACTGCAATTGTTTTTTTCTTTTCTTAGGCATCTAACTTTATAAGAATCAAGAATAAAATGAGTACAAATAAAACATTTTGGAAATTGGAATTTTCAGGCTACTATTTCTACTAGGGACTAAAACTGCAATGTTCGATGTCAAATTTAAGGTATATGTCTTGCGCGAAAAGGACTGCAATTGTTTTTTTCTTTTTTTATGCATCTAACTTTATAAGAATCAAGAATAAAATGAGTACAAATAAAACATTTTGGAAATTGGAATTTTCAGGCTCCTATTTCTACTAGGGACTAAAACTGCAATGTTCGATGTGAAATTTAAGGTATATGTCTTGCACGAAAAGGACTGAAATTGTTTTTTTCAATGTTCGATGTCAAATTTTTTTTATGCATCTAACTTTATAAGAATCAAGAATAAAATGAGTACAAATAAAACATTTTGAAATTGGAATTTTCAGGCTCCTATTTCTACTAGGGACTAAAACTGCAATGTTCGATGTCAAATTTAAGGTATATATGTTTTTGAAAAGGACTGCAATTGTTTTTTTTTTTTTTTATGCATCTAACTTTATAAGAATCAAGAATAAAATGAGTACAAATAAAACATTTTGGAAATTGGAATTTTCAGGCTCCTATTTCTACTAGGGACTAAAACTGCAATGTTCGATGTCAAATTTAAGGTATATGTCTTTGCGAAAAAGGACTGCAATTGTTTTTTTTTTTTTTAGGCATCTAACTTTATAAGAATCAAGAATAAAATGAGTACAAATAAAACATTTTGGAAAATTGGACTTTTTTCAGGTTCCTATTTCTACTAGGGACTAAAACTGCAATGTTCGATGTCAAATTTAAGGTATATGTCTTCTTGCGAAAAGGACTGCAATTTTTTTTTTTTTTTATGCATCTAACTTTATAAGAATCAAGAATAAAATGAGTACAAATAAAACATTTTGAAATTGGACTTTTTCAGGCTCCTATTTCTACTAGGGATAAAAACTGCAATGTTCGATGTCAAATTTAAGGTATATGTCTTGCGCGAAAAGGACTGCAATTGTTTTTTTCTTTTTTTATGCATCTAACTTTATAAGAATCAAGAATAAAATGAGTACAAATAAAACATTTTGGAAATTGGAATTTTCAGGCTCCTATTTCTACTAGGGACTAAAACTGCAATGTTCGATGTCAAATTTAAGGTATATGTCTTGCACGAAAAGGACTGCAATTGTTTTTTTTTTTCTTAGGCATCTAACTTTATAAGAATCAAGAATAAAATGAGTACAAATAAAACATTTTGGAAATCGACTTTTTTGAAGAATCTATTTCTACTAGGGACTAAAACTGCAATGTTCGATGTCAAATTTAAGGTATATGTCTTGCGCGAAAAGGACTACAATTGTTTTTCTTCTTTTTTTCATGCATCTAGCTTTATAAGAATCAAGAATAAAATGAGTACAAATAAAACATTTTGGAAATTGGCATTTTCAGGCTCCTATTTCTACTAGGGACTAAAAATGCAATGTTCGATATCAAATTTAAGGTATATGTCTTGCGCGAAAAGGACTGCAATTGTTTTTTTCTTTTCTTAGGCATCTACCTTTATAAGAATCAAGAATAAAATGAGTACAAATAAAACATTTTGGAAATCGACTTTTTTGAAGAATCTATTTCTACTAGAGACTAAAACTGCAATGTTCGATGTCAAATTTAAGGTATATGTCTTTGCACGAAAAGGACTGCAATTTTTTTTTTTTTTTTTAGGCATCTAACTTTATAAGAATCAAGAAATAAAATGAGTACAAATAAAACATTTTGGAAATTGGCATTTTCAGGTCCTATTTCTACTAGGATCTAAAAATGCAATGTTCGATGTCAAATTTAAGGTATATGGGGAAAAGGACTGCAATTTTTTTTTTTTTTTTTTGGCATCTAACTTTATAAGAATCAAGAATAAAATCTACAAATAAAACACATTTTTGAAATTGACATTTTTGAAGAATCTATTTCTACTAGGGATCAAAAAAAATGCAATGTTCGATGTCAAATTAAAATTTTTTCTTTTTTTTTATGCATCTAACTTATAAGAATCAAGAATAAAATGAGTACAAATAAAACATTTTGGAAATTGAATTTTCAGGCTCCTATTTCTACTAGGGACTAAAAATCAATGTTTGTGTTTTTGTGAAAAAGGACTGCAATTGTTTTTTTTTTTTTTATGCATCTAACTTTATAAGAATCAAGAATAAAATGAGTACAAATAAAACATTTTGGAAATTGGCATTTTCAGGCTCCTATTTCTACTAGGGACTAAAATGCAATGTTCGATGTCAAATTTAAGGTATATGTCTTCAAAAAAAAGGACTGCAATTGTTTTTTTTCATTTTTAGGCATCTAACTTTATAAGAATCAAGAGAAAAATGAGTAAAATGAGTACAAATGAAACATTTAGGAAATTTCAATTTTTTGAAGAATTAGGGACTAAAAATGCAATGGGATGTCAAATTTAAGGTTCTTGCACGAAAAGGACTGCATTTGTTTTTTTTTTCTTAGGCTTCTAACTTTATAAGAATCAAGAATAAAAAATGAGTACAAATAAAACAAAATAAGATAGAGGTGGTTTTATTACTAGCATCTATCGTAAACCCACCTTTCGGGACTTTATTTGAATTGGCTCCTACATCAAGGAAAATCAATCTTGTTAAAACCTTGGTGTATAGCCTTAAAATTTGTTCTCCTATTAGATTGGACCGTGAATTTGGAAACATTAGGGAGATTTTCCTTAGTAACGGCTATCGGAGGCCCTTATTGAGTATATTATTAGTAAGAAGACTAAGGAATTTCATTCCCCTAAAATGAATCTAAATGTCCGGTTTATTTGAAGATTCCCTGGATTGGGGATAGGGGGTCAAGGCTTAATTAAGCAGGTTAGCAAGTCTGTTTCTGGTTGTTTCCCATCAGTTGCTTTGTAGCATTTTTTCGAACTAGGTCTGCGTTTCCGTCTTTTCGCAAGGATTATTTACATCAAAAGTAATTTAGTATGTGAATTTAATTGCCAGTGTGCTGCTGGTTATGTAGGGCGTACAACCTTGCATTTGGAAACTAGAATCAATACCTTCAAAATTTGTAAGATAGATAGATTTGAATATGGAGTCGGCTATTGCTCAACATTTAGTTGAGAATATAGCTTGCGCCAAGTTGTTTAAAAAAAGTGGTTTAAAATTATTCATACAGCCGATTCCAATAATCATTTGAAGATTTTGGAATCGGTCTGTATAGGATTAAGAAAACCTTCTCTCTGCCGGCAGAAAGAATTTATAAAGTCTCTGAATCTGTTGGGGGATATTTTATTTTAACTGTCCCTCGCTAATTTATTTACACGATTCTTTTCCCTTCCCCTCGTTACAAGTGTATATACTTGTTTGTTATTTTAGTGTGTTTCCCCCTCTTTTTTGCTCTTCAATATCGTTTATATTCTTTTCGCTAATCCAACGATTGTCTCCTGATGAGATGTTGGCTGAAAGGGCCCTAGAGACTTTTAAAATTAAAATCAATGCATTCCTTGTTTTTAAAACTATTTATAAATTTTGTACCTCCAAACATTTGTTTATAAAATTCAATACCCCATAGGATAAAGAGCCATTTTACCCAGAACCAGCTTGTCAACACTAAGGAGTTAGAAAAAGAAATGAATCAATATTTTTGTAAATACGAAGAAAGAGGAGGGAAATTCACAACTAAGAGTAAATGTATTTAAAAAGACAAGTCCATTCTGGGTGAAATGGCTATATATCATATGGGGTATTGAATTTTATCTACAGTAATTCATGTTTGCTCTATAAAAAATATATTGAGCTCTCTTCTCTGGATCAGTTTTAATATTTTATATTACTAGGATTCACTTGGATTACTTACTATATATATATATAAGGTATGCTATATTTATGAGCTATAACTGCCTCAGCAAGTTGGCATAGTACTCACCGTTGATGGTAACTCCTAAAGCGTATTTGTCTGCAAACTTTTATTGGTATTTTTTAGATAATCGTGTACATTTACACCAGAATGGAAATTTTCATTCCAATTGGTTTCTGGGGCTTAATATGCAAATTTACTGAAAAATGACCCTGGATCTTTACTGACTGAGCATAAAAACACAATAATATTTGACTAATTAATTAAATGAAATTACTTATAATTCAACATTCGCGTATTATCACTGAATAAACATTAAAGAATTTAACACTGAAAAATGATGAGAGCTCAAAAAACAGAAACGTGATTCTACAGAAGGATACTGAGGATACCAAGGACTGAATATGTAAGTAACAAGTAAGAATAAAGTTTTAGAGAAAATGGAAACCAGAAGGAAACTTATACTTAACATAAGTTGACAGTTGAAATTTCCTTGGTACATAATGAAGGCAAGAGGGACAGAGGAAAACAATGTATAACCTATTTAGTAAGCTTGAGTAAATGGAACAAGGTTTAGGAGAAATAACAGAAAGAATAATTATTAAGAGCTATGAAGGATAGGAAGTTGTGGAGAGCCATGATTACCTATATCTTGAAAAGAGGAAGTCAGCTTTTAAGACATCCCTTTTGCTATTAACTTCTTTCAAGGAATCTTTGAGTAGATTGTAACTTATAGCTTTATCATTTATTATTTCAGATCCTTGTTTCTCAGTTGGTGCTTTCATTCACATCAATGTTCCCTGAAAGATAACAAGGTGTGCCCCACATTAACAGAACAGTAATTTATGGATCATTTTTATATTTAAAAAAATCTTTCTTTTTGAAAGTTAAAGACACCAAGCAATGTAATGTCTAAAAAAAAAAAAAAAAAAATTAATGCTTATTTCAGGAGACCTCTGTATTATTTTCCTATTTTCAAATTTTATGATTAATGATTTCCTTAATAAAATTTAAAGTATGCCCCAGAATTTCAGTTATTCTACAAGTGTGTCCTGAATTAAAAAAAAAAAAAAAGGTTTGTGAAATACTGATTTAGACTGGATTAAAGCTAAAAGTAACATTTTAAGTGAGGATATAATTAACAACTAAGTTCTTGAGTGTCTTGGTACTAGTATTTTAACTTTTTACATATTTTTTCTCCCTGGAATCTATCCTCCAGATCTACAAATCAACAATTCGCCCTTGCATGGAGTATTGTTGCCATATATGGTCTGGTGCCCCTTCTGTTTGCCTTGGGGTTCTTGATAGGCTCCAGAGGCGGATATGCAATGTAGTTGGCCCTGCCCTGGCGTCTCGTCTACAGTCACTTTCTCACATACGCGCCGTCGCCTCCCTCTGTCTGTTCTACAAATACTTTCATGGAAATTGCTCCGAGGAGCTGCATTCGCTGGTTCCCAGACGTCATGAGTTCAAGCGCCCTACGAGGCTGGCATCCCGCTCTCACCCCTTCACTGTCGAAACTCCTAAATGTAGCCGTCTCTTCTACTCCAATAGCTTCATGTCTCGCACCTCTCACCTGTGGAACTCCCTTCCTTATTCCAGTTTCCCTGAGAGCTATAATCTCCAGCTATTCAAATGTAATGTCAATCGACATCTCCAGTTGCCTTGATCTATCCACTACCCTCCTCCTTTCTTCTATCACTCCTATCTGATCTTGCTCTAAATTTTCTGTAACACCTTGCGTCCTATTGGCTTTCCACCATTAAATTCTTACAAACACCTGAGATGATTCCAAGTTAAAAGATATTGTCTTCCATTCTCATTGACAGAATATCTGTTCACATTTTATTCTTCAAGAATGTGCATTCAGTGTCATGGTTCAAATAGCCACTTTTGATACGTGGCATATACCTGTCTAAGCCACAATTCAGAAGCACGGTAATATGTCTCCATTCATTTATAAAAAAAAATTGAATAACATCTTTTGACATTTTCTTTGACTTCCTGCAGTATTGAATCAAAAGGTAATTTTCATATCAGTTCTCTGTTTATTTTATCTTAGAATGTAATTTTCAATTCTTTGCTTTATTATTTTCTCTTTTGTTCCATATTTTTCTTCTGATAAAATAGTAATTTTTAAAAAGTCAGACAACACTTTTACTATTAACATTAGCTATAAACAAATGGTTATATTAAAATATTTGTGACAATGTTTCATTTAATTAATTCAAATTTTTTCACATTTTCTTTTCATGCGCTATATATTGCCCACCAGAACGCTTCCCCAATGATGTCTATTCTGGGAGTCATAGAAAGTTTTAGCCCTCTATGACATCAGACTTTCTCTCTCAACTAGCATTCATGATTGCAAGAATTTTAACACTATTTGTGCCTTTTCAAATGAGATCTTTTTATTCAATCCTACGTATGATTTCTGACCAATTGAGATTTGTTTAATCTTTTACTATTGGTATTTTGACCAATCAGTGGGGTGGAATCCATTTTACCCTAACCGTTATTCGAAGTATTCATTCAGAATAGCGGTTATCATTTTTAACCTATGAGAAACATAGTTTTTACTGGGCTCCAGATTTAAGTCTATTTGAACAATTAATTTTCATTTTGGATTTATATCTTGTTCTTTGTTCCAAGTTAATGTGTACGTTTTAACTTTCTTTTTTTCCAAATCAAGTTTGACTCTACTATATATAACGTTTTTTTTTTTTAAATTTGTTAACTTTTATCTATTCTTTATACAGATGACAACACAGAAACCAATGCAGTTCTGATGAAGATTGATAATCCAGTCATAGGAAAAATATATTGGATGTATGAAAAAAAAAACAGAATGGTCAGTCACTCGCAAAAGAAACATGTGAAAAAAGTGGGCATGAGTTGGTGCAGATGCCAACTAAGAATGAACAAAAATGGATAAAGACAAATCTTGCAGGTAAGAGGTTTTGTTTTGACTAGTGTCCTCTGCAGAAGGCAAAAGAGCACACCAGCTAAAATATCAAGGTGTGTAAGATACGAGAGGAATAGTCAAGTTGCTTTTTGTATTCTGACTGACTTTTTTCTAAGTGACATAATTCTCTAAAACTGGAATAGATTTATTCCATGGGTACAAAATTGGGTGAATATAGCAGATGAGGGAAAATATCAAATATAAACTTAAATACTTTTTGTTTGGACATCAAACAAATATGTGGTCTTCTATTATCATGAAAGAATATTACACAATTTCTTTTGATTCATTGCAGAGGATTTTTGTCAATTGGTGTCTTTGTCTTGCTGCAGGCTTCAACACTTTCAATGAGATTTTATATGCTTCTGGTACATTTGACATGCAAACTATTTTTGATGGATATGTGAGTCCAAAGGAAAAATAAGACAGAATTTAAACAAAGAAATTTTAACAAATGTTTTGATAGAACATTTTACAAATTGAAAAATGAGAAATGAAATGAAATATGAAGTGTTCAAAGTAAACTTTAGTGTCTGTAGCTGAGGTACAAACATTTTTGTGTAAGCGAAAACGAATACATCTTTTCACTATGAAAAGTCACTGAGAAATAGATGGATTTTTTTCAAATCTCACACCACCTGTAATTATCATCAGGGGGCAGTAATTCAAAATCTCACTGCCTGTGATTATCACCCTGCAATCTAACAGTCTAAATGGCATCAGATTTTATTCAAATCATTTCAGTTTTCCAGAAGAGTCCATAGCCAAGTATTCCTTCCAGTCAATATATATATAATATATATATATATATATATATATATATATATATATATATCAAAGATGAATATTTAGATGAATATCTATATTTAATATTGTGAGTGGGGCTTCATTTCATTTGTTCTGCAATCTTTTGTGTTTCATGTTGTCATAAAATATTCACTTTTTATTGGCCCTCACAATTTCTTTCAAAACATAAAACATTTAAATCTAACTCAGCAGAAAAACATGTAATTTTGACCATTTTTTTATGAGCACAAATATTAAAGATTGCCAAAATTTAAAATCTCTTGAAACTAGATTACAGATATACGCTTTATGGCAGATACATAGAAAAAAGTATTTATCAGTATGCCTAATTGAATTCTTATGAGTGAAGATATCTGTTAAAAATGCAGATAACTATATTTTTTATTTCATAAAAAAATCCATACATGTTTAAAAGTAAAGATAAATCTATACACTACACTATGGTTTCTCAACCTGCACAATATTGCCCACCAGTGGGCGATTTCAATTTTTGGGTGGGTGATGATCAACTGGACAGAAAATGGTGGGAGAATGGAAATTTTTGTGGGTGATAGAGTATTTTGAGTACTAAAAAGGTATTTCAACATATGCTACTTGAAAAAAAGATATTCAAAAGAAATATCCAAAGTACCTGTATATAAAAAAAAAAAAAAACAGGATATTAATTGGGAACAACTTGGTCACATTTCAAGATAAGATAAAAATATCACTGCAAAAATTGAATATTTTGGTATTTTGTATAGTTCTGAAAAGGGTCATTAACATTCAAGTAGTTCTTCAGATGAAATAACATTTTTTAATATAAATTAGGTAAAGGAAGGAAGAAAAAACAAAAAAAAAATATTTAATGAAAAAAAAATTAAATAATATTAAAACAAAATTATATATTTAGTTTTCAATGGTCATGTTTGCTTTCATTTGTTCTCTTATTATGATAGCAGCAGCAATTGCTACATAGATCAGCATTATTTGTTACCTCCCTTTGGTATTTTTTACTACATCATAAAATCAGTTTATGAACTAGTAACAAACCAAACAATCTTGATACACTTTTGAATATTTACAAAACAGGTGGCAATGTGAAAGAGGGCAATAACACATAAAAGGTTGGGAATACCTGGTCTAGACACATGCATGAATATAAAATTGTTCAAAATTTTCTTTATTTGTGGGAGAAAAGTGTGCAATACTGTGGACAGAGCAGAGGTAGATATAAACAGATAATGGTCTGATGACTGTTTAAAGTATGATATTGCCAGAATCATGCAGTCATCATTTCTGTGTCTGAACTATTATATATATATATATATATATATATATATATATATATATATATGTACAATCTGCTTCATGCTTAAACACAGTCTTAAGATCTGAAGATTGTATTTTAGCTTAAAAGTTTTGTTGTAAATTCAATTTGTATAAATCTCCTAGTAAATATGTTTGACTGCTTGATGTGGTTGAAATAAGGTAATAGCTTAGGCTTAATGGACATGGCTTCTGGAATTGCTTTCTTGGACATTATTTAACCAACCCACTTAATATATTGTCATGGGTAAAAGAATTTTTTATTTAGTTAATTTCAGAACTGCACATATTAAATCATAAAACAAATTCTGATTTTGGACTGAAACAAAAATATTTGAGTATCCTGTTACATGCTGTTACATGCTAATGAATGCAGGGCAGTTTCCTTACAGAGGAAAAGGAAATTTGAGACAACAGTGATGCAGTTCCAGAGGAGATGGATAGAGCATGTATATATGTTTCTTCAAATATGAGAATAACATGGATTCAACATGTGAAAAACAATGAAGTTTTAAAGGAAATGAAAACTAAAAGAAAACTTGTACTTGAAATCAGAAAGATATAGTTTAAATTTCTGGAACATGAGAAAAGAGGACTTGGAGAATTTGACACTCGCAGGACATATTCAAAACAAGAGGGCCAGAGGGAAACAGTGTGTAGTTATCTAAGGAGCTTGTAAATGAATGGCATATTTAAGACTGGAAGTGATTTTTAAAAGACGAAACCTGTTAGGGGCTACAAAGAATAAAACAGTTATTGACAGCCTTACCGTTGATTGTCCGCTTCCTGAAGTGACATATATAAAAGAAAAAAAAGCTTTTAGCCATCACTAATAATCATTAAGAAGAACAGTAACGTTATCTGTTACAAGAGAGAAAAAGATTCTCACTAATTTCATATATTTTTAAATGCACACGTATGAAACAAGACAATCACACTTGAATTAAAAAATGCAACATAGAATACTTGAAAAAGATATTTTTTAAAACCTTAAGGGTAAGAAGTTTACTTGCATTGTAAATATTGAGAGTAAGGTCCCGTGAAACAAGCGTCAACATTTTGAAATTTCTGAAACAGAATTTTCAAGTGTACTGTGTGCAGAATAGAAGAAAAGAAAAAAAAGCATAGTTAGGTCAAGAGCTTCTTTGCATCCTCTAGAGGGATGCGAAGTCAATGGATGCATATATCCTACGCTTCATGAATATAAATTGACTAACCTTGAACCTGTTTTCTTTGAATTCTCTTAAGTTTTCTGCCAGCACGATTCATTTTGTTCACTTGAAAATTCTGTTCCCGAAATCTCAAAACATTTCAATTTTTACAAGGGACGTTACTCTCAACATCCAACAATGCAGAGTTATTTCCCTTGAATTATTGAAATTTATTTTTCAAGTAGTTTTAGGTACTTCCACTATACCAAAAAAAAAAAGAATCAAGAATAAAATGAGTACAATTCAAAAATTTTGGAAATTGTTATTTTTGAGGCTTCGATTTCTACTAGAGCATAAAACTGCAATGTTCGAGGTATGATTTAATGGATATATCTTGTATGAAAAGGACTGCAATTGTTTTTTTCTTTTCTTATGCATCTACCTTTATAAGAATCATGAAGAAAATGAGTACAATTCAAAAATTTTGGAAATTGTTATTTTTGAGGCTTCGATTTCTACTAGAGCATAAAAATGCAATGTTGAGTATGATTTAATGGATATATCTTGTATGAAAAGGACTGCAATTGCTTTTTTTCTTTTCTTATGCATCTACCTTTATAAGAATCATGCAGAAAATGAGTACAATTCAAAAATTTTGGAAATTGTTATTTTTTGAGGCTTCGATTTCTACTAGAGCATAAAAATGCAATGTTCGAGTATGATTTAATGGATATATCTTGTATGAAAAGGACTGCAATTGCTTTTTTTTTTTTCTTATGCATCTACCTTTATAAGAATCATGCAGAAAATGAGTACAATTCAAAAATTTTGGAAATTGTTATTTTTGAGGCTTCGATTTCTACTAGAGCATAAAAATGCAATGTTCGAGTATGATTTAATGGATATATCTTTATGAAAAGGACTGCAATTGCTTTTTTTTTTTTCTTATGCATCTACCTTTATAAGAATCAAGAAGAAAATGAGTACAATTCAAAAATTTTGGAAATTGTTATTTTTGAGGCTTCGATTTCTACTAGAGCATAAAAATGCAATGTTCGAGTATGATTTAATGGATATATCTTGTATGAAAAGGACTGCAATTGCTTTTTTTCTTTTCTTATGCATCTACCTTTATAAGAATCAAGAAGAAAATGAGTACAATTCAAAAATTTTGGAAATTGTTATTTTTGAGGCTTCGATTTCTACTAGAGCATAAAAATGCAATGTTCGAGTATGATTTAATGGATATATCTTGTATGAAAAGGACTGCAATTGTTTTTTTTTTTTTTCTTATGCATCTACCTTTATAAGAATCAAGAAGAAAATGAGAGTACAATTCAAAAAATTTTGGAAATTGTTATTTTTGAGGCTTCGATTTCTACTAGAGCATAAAAATGCAATGTTCGAGTATGATTTAATGGATATATCTTGTATGAAAAGGACTGCAATTGCTTTTTTTTTTTTTCTTATGCATCTACCTTTATAAGAATCAAGAATAAAATGAGTACAATTCAAAAATTTTGGAAATTGTTATTTTTGAGGCTTCGATTTCTACTAGAGCATAAAAATGCAATGTTCGAGTATGATTTAATGGATATATCTTGTATGAAAAGGACTGCAATTTTTTTTTCTTTTCTTATGCATCTACCTTTATAAGAATCAAGAAGAAAAATGAGTACAATTCAAAAATTTTGGAAATTGTTATTTTTGAGGCTTCGATTTCTACTAGAGCATAAAAATGCAATGTTCGAGGTATGATTTAATGGATATATCTTGTATGAAAAGGACTGCAATTGTTTTTTTCTTTTCTTATGCATCTACCTTTATAAGAATCAAGAATAAAATGAGTACAATTCAAAAATTTTGGAAATTGTTATTTTTGAGGCTTCGATTTCTACTAGAGCATAAAAATGCAATGTTCGAGGTATGATTTAATGGATATATCTTGTATGAAAAGGACTGCAATTGCTTTTTTTTTTTTCTTATGCATCTACCTTTATAAGAATCAAGAATAAAATGAGTACAATTCAAAAAATTTTGGAAATTGTTATTTTTTTTGAGGCTTCGATTTCTACTAGAGCATAAAAATGCAATATTTGATGTATGATTTAATGGATATATCTTGTATGAAAAGGACTGCAATTGCTTTTTTTTTTTCTTTTCTTATGCATCTACCTTTATAAGAATCAAGAAAAAAATGAGTACAATTCAAAAATTTTGGAAATTGTTATTTTTGAGGCTTCGATTTCTACTAGAGCATAAAAAATGCAATGTTCGAGGTATGATTTAATGGATATATCTTGTATGAAAAGGACTGCAATTGCTTTTCTTTTTTTCTTATGCATCTACCTTTATAAGAATCAAGAATAAAATGAGTACAATTCAAAAATTTTGGAAATTGTTATTTTTGAGGCTTCGATTTCTACTAGAGCATAAAAAATGCAATGTTTGAGGTATGATTTAATGGATATATCTTGTATGAAAAGGACTGCAATTGTTTTTTTTTTTTTCTTATGCATCTACCTTTATAAGAATCAATGATGAAAAAATGAGTACAATTCAAAAATTTTGGAAATTGTTATTTTTGAGGCTATTTTCGATTTCTACTAGAGCAAAAAAAATGCAATGTTCGAGGTATGATTTAATGGATATATCTTGTATGAAAAGGACTGCAATTTTTTTTCTTTTCTTATGCATCTACCTTTATAAGAATCAAGAAGAAAATGAGTACAATTCAAAAAATTTTGGAAATTGTTATTTTTGAGGCTTCGATTTCTACTAGAGCATAAAAATAAAAATGCAATGTTCGAGTATGATTTAATGGATATATCTTGTATGAAAAGGAAAAGGACTGCTTTTTTGCTTTTTTTTTTTCTTATGCATCTACCTTTATAAGAAAATGAAGAAAATGAGTACAATTCAAAAATTTTGGAAATTGTTTTTTTTTGAGGCTTCGATTTCTACTAGAGCATAAAAATGCAATGTTCGAGTATGATTTAATGGATATATCTTGTATGAAAAGGACTGCAATTGCTTTTTTTTTTTCTTATGCATCTACCAGTTTTTATAAGAATCAAGAAAAAATGAGTACAATTCAAAAATTTTGAAATTGTTATTTTTGAGGCTTCGATTTCTACTAGAGCATAAAAATGCAATGTTCGAGTATGATTTAATGGATATATCTTGTAAAAAAAGGACTGCAATTGCTTTTTTTTCTTTTCTTATGCATCTACCTTTATAAGAATCATGAAAAAAATGAGTACAATTCAAAAATTTTGAAAAATTGTTTTTTTGAGGCTTCGATTTCTACTAGAGCATAAAAATGCAAAAATTGAAAAAATGATGGTATGATTTGTATGAAAAGGACTGCAATTGCTTTTTTTTTAAATTTATACCTTTATAAGAATCAAAAAGAAAGGATTTTTGAAATTGTTATTTTAAAAATAAAATGCAATGTTTGCAATGGATATATCTTTTTTTTTTTTTCTATTCTTTAGAGGATCCCCAAAGGAAAAAATAAGAATCATGAAGAAAATGAGTACAATTCAAAAATTTTGGAAATTGTTATTTTTGAGGCTTGATTTCTACTAGAGCATAAAAATGCAATGTTCTTGTATGATTTAATGGATATATCTTGTATGAAAAGGACTGCAATTGCTTTTTTTCTTTTTTTATGCATCTACCTTTATAAAAAAATCAATAATGAAAATGAGTGAAATTCAAAAATTTTGGAAATTGTTAATTCCAACAAATTCGATTTCTACTAGAGCATAAAAATGCAATGTTCGAGTATGATTTAATGGATATATCTTGTATGAAAAGGACTGCAGGAAATTTTTTTTTTCTTTTCTTATGCATCTATTTTATAAGAATCCCAGAAAATGAAAAAAAGTTGAAATTCAAAATTTTGGAAATTGTTATTTTTGAGGCTTCGAGAGCCAAAAACTAGAGCATAAAAATGCAATGTTCGAGGTATGATTTAATGGATATATCTTGTATGAAAAAGGACTGCAATGGATTCAGCAATTTTTTTCTTTTCTTATGCATCTACCAATTTTATAAGAATCCATTTAAGAAAAAAAAGTACAATTCAAAAATTTTGAAATTGTTATTTTTGAGTTTTGATTTCTACTAAAGCATCCAAAAAATGCAATGTTCGATGCCCTGTGATTTAATGGATATATCTTCCATGAAAAGGACTGAAATTTCTTTTTTTCATGGATTCAGCAGGAAATCTACCCACAATAAGAATCTATTTCATGAGGAAGAGAGTAAAAGTTGAAAAAAAAATTTTGAAATTGTTATTTTTGAGGCTTCGATTTCTACTAGTGACATAAAAAATGTCAATGTTCAGGTTGTATGATTTAATGGAAATGAAAAATCTTGTATGAAAAGGACGATTTGCAATTTTTTTCTTTTTTATGCATCTCCCTTTATAAAAATCAAAAAAAATGAGTACAATTCAAAAAATTTTGAAATTGTTATTTTTGAGGCTTCGATTTCTACTAGAGCATAAAAATGCAATGTTCGAGAGTATGATTTAATGGATATATCTTGTATGAAAAGGACTGCAATTGATTTTTTTTCTTTTCTTATGCATCATGGAATCATGAAGGAAGTACAATTCAAAAATTTTGAAATTGTTATTTTTGAGGATTCGATTTCTACTAGAGCAAAAAAAATGCAATCTTGAGTATGATTTAATGGATATATCTTGTATGAAAAGGACTGCAATTTTTTTTGACAGCAGCGACATCTACCTTTAGAAAAGAATCATGAATAAATCAAAGTACAATTCAAAAAATTTTAGAAATTGTTATTTTTGAGGCTTCGATTTCTACTAGAGCGATAAAAATGCAATGGATTTCAGGAAATTCCCCACAATCTGATTTAATGGATCCCTAGAGAGGAAAAAAATCTTGAAATGCGATGAAAAGACTGTAAATTGTTTGACAGCTTTTCCATTTACCTTTAAATGAAAATGTAAAAAGTACAATTTCAAAAATTTTAAACCAATTTTGAAAGATTCCATTTACTGGAAAAAATTTAAAGCAGTGAATGAGTTTTGGTCCAGTTTGGTCCACATGAAAATTCCAAATTTCATAACATGGTGCCCCGTATCGTCGAAGGTCATCTCCCTCCTCCATACAAGAATAAAATGACTGACTGAAATAATTCTTTGATTTCTCATGGATTCAGCAGGAAATTCCCCACAATCTGATATCTATTTCATGAGGATCCCCTAGAGAGGAAAAAAGTTGAAATGCGAAATCTCTTCGAGCAAATTGTTATTTTTTCAGACACCGTAAATTGCCAACGGTGGTGAAAGCAGCGACATCGTCGAAGGTGCAGGTTGCTGTATCAAAGCAATGAGAAAAAATGCTTGTAGACATGTACAGAGCGAGCGATTTCACACAAGTTAATACCAATTTTGAAGAGATTCCATTTACTGGAAAAAAAATGTATAAAGCAGTGAATTGTGAAAGACACCCATTTTTGGTCCACATGAAAATTCCAACAAATTCACTAACATGATGCCTTGTATATCGTCGAAGGTGAAAATTTTTTCCCTCCATACACAAGCGACTGAAATAATTCTTTGACTCATGGATTCAGCAGGAAATTCCCCACAATCTGATATCTATTTCATGAGGATCCCCTAGAGAGATATAAAAAAAAGTTGAAATGCGATCTCTTCGAGCAAACCGCTTTTCAGACACCGTAAATTGCCGGTGGTGACAGCAGCGACATCGTCGAAGGTGCAGGTTGCTGCTGTATCAAAGCAAATGAAAAATGCTTGTAGACATGTACAGAGCGAGCGATTTCACACAAGTTAATACCAATTTTGAAGAGATTCCATTTACTGGAAAAAATGTATAAAGCAGTGAATTGTGAAAGACACCCAGTTTTGGTCCACATGAAAATTCCAACAAATTCAATAACATGGTGCCCCGTATCGTCGAAGGTCACTCCTCCCCTCCATACACAAGCGACTGAAATAATTCTTTGACTCATGGATTCAGCAGGAAATTCCCCACAATCTGATATCTATTTCATGAGGATCCCCTAGAGAGGAAAAAGTTGAAATGCGATCTCTTCGAGCAAACCGCTTTTCAGACACCGTAAATTGCCAACGGTGACAGCAGCGACATCGTCGAAGGTGCAGGTTGCTGTATCAAAGGAAATGAAAAAATGCTTGTAGACATGTATAGAGCGAGCGATTTCATACAAGTTAATACCAATTTTGAAGAGATTCCATTTACTGGAAAAAATGTATAAAGCAGTGAATTGTGAAAGACACCCAGTTTTGGTCCACATGAAAATTCCAACAAATTCAATAACATGATGCCCCGTATCGTCGAAGGTCACTCCCTCCATACACAAGCGACTGAAATAATTCTTTGACTCATGGATTCAGCAGGAAATTCCCCACAATCTGATATCTATTTCATGAGGATCCCCTAGAGAGGAAAAAGTTGAAATGCGATCTCTTCGAGCAAACCGCTTTTCAGACACCGTAAATTGCCAACGGTGACAGCAGCGACATCGTCGAAGGTGCAGGTTGCTGTATCAAAGCAAATGAAAAATGCTTGTAGACATGTACAGAGCGAGCGATTTCACACAAGTTAATACCAATTTTGAAGAGATTCCATTTACTGGAAAAAAATGTATAAAGCAGTGAATTGTGAAAGACACCCAGTTTTGGTCCACATGAAAATTCCAACAGATTCAATAACACGATGCCCCGTATCGTCGAAGGTCACTCCCTCCATACACAAGCGACTGAAATAATTCTTTGACTCATGGATTCAGCAGGAAATTCCCCACAATCTGATATCTATTTCATGAGGATCCCCTAGAGAGAAAAAAGTTGAAATGCGATCTCTTCGAGCAAACCGCTTTTCAGACACCGTAAATTGCCAACGGTGACAGCAGCGACATCGTCGAAGGTGCAGGTTGCTGTATCAAAGCAAATGAAAAATGCTTGTAGACATGTACAGAGCGAGCGATTTCACACAAGTTAATACCAATTTTGAAGAGATTCCATTTACTGGAAAAAATGTATAAAGCAGTGAATTGTGAAAGACACCCAGTTTTGGTCCACATGAAAATTCCAACAAATTCAATAACATGATGCCCCGTATCGTCGAAGGTCACTCCCTCCATACACAAGCGACTGAAATAATTCTTTGACTCATGGATTCAGCAGGAAATTCCCCACAATCTGATATCTATTTCATGAGGATCCCCTAGAGAGGAAAAAAGTTGAAATGCGATCTCTTCGAGCAAACCGCTTTTCAGACACCGTAAATTGCCAACGGTGACAGCAGCGACATCGTCGAAGGTGCAGGTTGCTGTATCAAAGCAAATGAAAAATGCTTGTAGACATGTACAGAGCGAGCGATTTCACACAAGTTAATACCAATTTTGAAGAGATTCCATTTACTGGAAAAAATGTATAAAGCAGTGAATTGTGAAAGACACCCAGTTTTGGTCCACATGAAAATTCCAACAAATTCAATAACATGATGCCCCGTATCGTCGAAGGTCACTCCCTCCATACACAAGCGACTGAAATAATTCTTTGACTCATGGATTCAGCAGGAAATTCCCCACAATCTGATATCTATTTCATGAGGATCCCCTAGAGAGGAAAAAGTTGAAATGCGATCTCTTCGAGCAAACCGCTTTTCAGACACCGTAAATTGCCAACGGTGACAGCAGCGACATCGTCGAAGGTGCAGGTTGCTGTATCAAAGCAAATGAAAAATGCTTGTAGACATGTACAGAGCGAGCGATTTCACACAAGTTAATACCAATTTTGAAGAGATTCCATTTACTGGAAAAAAATGTATAAAGCAGTGAATTGTGAAAGACACCCAGTTTTGGTCCACATGAAAATTCCAACAAATTCAATAACATGATGCCCCGTATCGTCGAAGGTCACTCCCTCCATACACAAGCGACTGAAATAATTCTTTGACTCATGGATTCAGCAGGAAATTCCCCACAATCTGATATCTATTTCATGAGGATCCCCTAGAGAGGAAAAAGTTGAAATGCGATCTCTTCGAGCAAATAGCTTTTCAGACACCGTAAATTGCCAACGGTGACAGCAGCGACATCGTCGAAGGTGCAGGTTGCTGTATCAAAGGAAATGAAAAAATGCTTGTAGACATGTATAGAGCGAGCGATTTCATACAAGTTAATACCAATTTTGAAGAGATTCCATTTACTGGAAAAAATGTATAAAGTAGTGAATTGTGAAAGACACCCAGTTTTGGTCCACATGAAAATTCCAACAAATTCATTATATGATGCTCCGTATCGTCGAAGGTCACTCCCTCCATAGACAAGCGACTGAAATAATTCTTTGACTCATGGATTCAGCAGGAAATTCCCCACAATCTGATATCTATTTCATGAGGATCCCCTAGAGAGGAAAAAGTTGAAATGCGATCTCTTCGAGCAAACCGCTTTTCAGACACCGTAAATTGCCAACGGTGACAGCAGCGACATCGTCGAACGTGCAGGTTGCTGTATCAAAGCAAATGAAAAATGCTTGTAGAGATGTACAGAGCGAGCGATTTCACACAAGTTAATACCAATTTTGAAGAGATTCCATTTACTGGAAAAAATGTATAAAGCAGTGAATTGTGAAAGACACCCAGTTTTGGTCCACATGAAAATTCCAACAAATTCAATAACATGATGCCCCGTATCGTCGAAGGTCACTCCCTCCATACACAAGCGACTGAAATAATTCTTTGACTCATGGATTCAGCAGGAGGAAATCCCCCCCACAATCTGATATCTATTTCATGAGGATCCCCTAGAGAGGAAAAAGTTGAAATGCGATCTCTTCGAGCAAACCGCTTTTCAGACACCGTAAATTGCCAACGGTGACAGCAGCGACATCGTCGAAGGTGCAGGTTGCTGTATCAAAGCAAATGAAAAATGCTTGTAGACATGTACAGAGCGAGCGATTTCACACAAGTTAATACCAATTTTGAAGAGATTCCATTTACTGGAAAAAATGTATAAAGCAGTGAATTGTGAAAGACACCCAGTTTTGGTCCACATGAAAATTCCAACAAATTCAATAACATGGTGCCCCGTATCGTCGAAGGTCACTCCCTCCATACACAAGCGACTGAAATAATTCTTTGACTCATGGATTCAGCAGGAAATTCCCCACAATCTGATATCTATTTCATGAGGATCCCCTAGAGAGGAAAAAAGTTGAAATGCGATCTCTTCGAGCAAACCGCTTTTCAGACACCGTAAATTGCCAACGGTGACAGCAGCGACATCGTCGAAGGTGCAGGTTGCTGTATCAAAGCAAATGAAAAATGCTTGTAGACATGTACAGAGCGAGCGATTTCACACAAGTTAATACCAATTTTGAAGAGATTCCATTTACTGGAAAAAATGTATAAAGCAGTGAATTGTGAAAGACACCCAGTTTTGGTCCACATGAAAATTCCAACAAATTCAATAACATGGTGCCCCGTATCGTCGAAGGTCACTCCCTCCATACACAAGCGACTGAAATAATTCTTTGACTCATGGATTCAGCAGGAAATTCCCCACAATCTGATATCTATTTCATGAGGATCCCCTAGAGAGGAAAAAAAGTTGAAATGCGATCTCTTCGAGCAAACCGCTTTTCAGACACCGTAAATTGCCAACGGTGACAGCAGCGACATCGTCGAAGGTGCAGGTTGCTGTATCAAAGCAAATGAAAAATGCTTGTAGACATGTACAGAGCGAGCGATTTCACACAAGTTAATACCAATTTTGAAGAGATTCCATTTACTGGAAAAAAATGTATAAAGCAGTGAATTGTGAAAGACACCCAGTTTTGGTCCACATGAAAATTCCAACAAATTCAATAACATGATGCCCCGTATCGTCGAAGGTCACTCCCTCCATACACAAGCGACTGAAATAATTCTTTGACTCATGGATTCAGCAGGAAATTCCCCACAATCTGATATCTATTTCATGAGGATCCCTAGAGAGGAAAAAAAGTTGAAATGCGATCTCTTCGAGCAAAACCGCTTTTCAGACACCGTAAATTGCCAACGGTGACAGCAGCGACATCGTCGAAGGTGCAGGTTGCTGTATCAAAGCAAATGAAAAATGCTTGTAGACATGTACAGAGCGAGCGATTTCACACAAGTTAATACCAATTTTGAAGAGATTCCATTTACTGGAAAAAATGTATAAAGCAGTGAATTGTGAAAGACACCCAGTTTTGGTCCACATGAAAATTCCAACAAATTCAATAACATGATGCCCCGTATCGTCGAAGGTCACTCCCTCCATACACAAGCGACTGAAATAATTCTTTGACTCATGGATTCAGCAGGAAATTCCCCACAATCTGATATCTATTTCATGAGGATCCCCTAGAGAGGAAAAAGTTGAAATGCGATCTCTTCGAGCAAACCGCTTTTCAGACACCGTAAATTGCCAACGGTGACAGCAGCGACATCGTCGAAGGTGCAGGTTGCTGTATCAAAGCAAATGAAAAATGCTTGTAGACATGTACAGAGCGAGCGATTTCACACAAGTTAATACCAATTTTGAAGAGATTCCATTTACTGGAAAAAATGTATAAAGCAGTGAATTGTGAAAGACACCCAGTTTTGGTCCACATGAAAATTCCAACAAATTCAATAACATGATGCCCCGTATCGTCGAAGGTCACTCCCTCCATACACAAGCGACTGAAATAATTCTTTGACTCATGGATTCAGCAGGAAATTCCCCACAATCTGATATCTATTTCATGAGGATCCCCTAGAGAGAAAAAAGTTGAAATGCGATCTCTTCGAGCAAACCGCTTTTCAGACACCGTAAATTGCCAACGGTGACAGCAGCGACATCGTCGAAGGTGCAGGTTGCTGTATCAAAGCAAATGAAAAATGCTTGTAGACATGTACAGAGCGAGCGATTTCACACAAGTTAATACCAATTTTGAAGAGATTCCATTTACTGGAAAAAATGTATAAAGCAGTGAATTGTGAAAGACACCCAGTTTTGGTCCACATGAAAATTCCAACAAATTCAATAACATGATGCCCCGTATCGTCGAAGGTCACTCCCTCCATACACAAGCGACTGAAATAATTCTTTGACTCATGGATTCAGCAGGAAATTCCCCACAATCTGATATCTATTTCATGAGGATCCCCTAGAGAGGAAAAAAGTTGAAATGCGATCTCTTCGAGCAAACCGCTTTTCAGACACCGTAAATTGCCAACGGTGACAGCAGCGACATCGTCGAAGGTGCAGGTTGCTGTATCAAAGCAAATGAAAAATGCTTGTAGACATGTACAGAGCGAGCGATTTCACACAAGTTAATACCAATTTTGAAGAGATTCCATTTACTGGAAAAAATGTATAAAGCAGTGAATTGTGAAAGACACCCAGTTTTGGTCCACATGAAAATTCCAACAAATTCAATAACATGGTGCCCCGTATCGTCGAAGGTCACTCCCTCCATACACAAGCGACTGAAATAATTCTTTGACTCATGGATTCAGCAGGAAATTCCCCACAATCTGATATCTATTTCATGAGGATCCCCTAGAGAGGAAAAAGTTGAAATGCGATCTCTTCGAGCAAACCGCTTTTCAGACACCGTAAATTGCCAACGGTGACAGCAGCGACATCGTCGAAGGTGCAGGTTGCTGTATCAAAGCAAATGAAAAATGCTTGTAGACATGTACAGAGCGAGCGATTTCACACAAGTTAATACCAATTTTGAAGAGATTCCATTTACTGGAAAAAATGTATAAAGCAGTGAATTGTGAAAGACACCCAGTTTTGGTCCACATGAAAATTCCAACAAATTCAATAACATGATGCCCCGTATCGTCGAAGGTCACTCCCTCCATACACAAGCGACTGAAATAATTCTTTGACTCATGGATTCAGCAGGAAATTCCCCACAATCTGATATCTATTTCATGAGGATCCCCTAGAGAGGAAAAAAGTTGAAATGCGATCTCTTCGAGCAAACCGCTTTTCAGACACCGTAAATTGCCAACGGTGACAGCAGCGACATCGTCGAAGGTGCAGGTTGCTGTATCAAAGCAAATGAAAAATGCTTGTAGACATGTACAGAGCGAGCGATTTCACACAAGTTAATACCAATTTTGAAGAGATTCCATTTACTGGAAAAAATGTATAAAGCAGTGAATTGTGAAAGACACCCAGTTTTGGTCCACATGAAAATTCCAACAAATTCAATAACATGATGCCCCCGTATCGTCGAAGGTCACTCCCTCCATACACAAGCGACTGAAATAATTCTTTGACTCATGGATTCAGCAGGAAATTCCCCACAATCTGATATCTATTTCATGAGGATCCCCTAGAGAGAAAAAAAAGTTGAAATGCGATCTCTTCGAGCAAACCGCTTTTCAGACACCGTAAATTGCCAACGGTGACAGCAGCGACATCGTCGAAGGTGCAGGTTGCTGTATCAAAGCAAATGAAAAATGCTTGTAGACATGTACAGAGCGAGCGATTTCACACAAGTTAATACCAATTTTGAAGAGATTCCATTTACTGGAAAAAATGTATAAAGCAGTGAATTGTGAAAGACACCCAGTTTTGGTCCACATGAAAATTCCAACAAATTCAATAACATGATGCCCCGTATCGTCGAAGGTCACTCCCTCCATACACAAGCGACTGAAATAATTCTTTGACTCATGGATTCAGCAGGAAATTCCCCACAATCTGATATCTATTTCATGAGGATCCCCTAGAGAGGAAAAAGTTGAAATGCGATCTCTTCGAGCAAACCGCTTTTCAGACACCGTAAATTGCCAACGGTGACAGCAGCGACATCGTCGAAGGTGCAGGTTGCTGTATCAAAGCAAATGAAAAATGCTTGTAGACATGTACAGAGCGAGCGATTTCACACAAGTTAATACCAATTTTGAAGAGATTCCATTTACTGGAAAAAATGTATAAAGCAGTGAATTGTGAAAAAGACACCCAGTTTTGGTCCACATGAAAATTCCAACAAATTCAATAACATGATGCCCCGTATCGTCGAAGGTCTCCCTCCATACTCAAGCGACTGAAATAATTCTTTGACTCATGGATTCAGCAGGAAATTCCCCACAATCTGATATCTATTTCATGAGGATCCCCTAGAGAGGAAAAAGTTGAAATGCGATCTCTTCGAGCAAACCGCTTTTTTAGACACCGTAAATTGCCAACGGTGACAGCAGCGACATCGTCGAAGGTGCAGGTTGCTGTATCAAAGCAAATGAAAAATGCTTGTAGACATGTACAGAGCGAGCGATTTCACACAAGTTAATACCAATTTTGAAGAGATTCCATTTACTGGAAAAAATGTATAAAGCAGTGAATTGTGAAAGACACCCAGTTTTGGTCCACATGAAAATTCCAACAAATTCAATAACATGATGCCCCGTATCGTCGAAGGTCACTCCCTCCATACTCAAGCGACTGAAATAATTCTTTGACTCATGGATTCAGCAGGAAATTCCCCACAATCTGATATCTATTTCATGAGGATCCCCTAGAGAGGAAAAAAGTTGAAATGCGATCTCTTCGAGCAAACCGCTTTTCAGACACCGTAAATTGCCAACGGTGACAGCAGCGACATCGTCGAAGGTGCAGGTTGCTGTATCAAAGCAAATGAAAAATGCTTGTAGACATGTACAGAGCGAGCGATTTCACACAAGTTAATACCAATTTTGAAGAGATTCCATTTACTGGAAAAAAATGTATAAAGCAGTGAATTGTGAAAGACACCCAGTTTTGGTCCACATGAAAATTCCAACAAATTCAATAACATGATGCCCCCGTATCGTCGAAGGTCACTCCCTCCATACACAAGCGACTGAAATAATTCTTTGACTCATGGATTCAGCAGGAAATTCCCCACAATCTGATATCTATTTCATGAGGATCCCCTAGAGAGGAAAAAAGTTGAAATGCGATCTCTTCGAGCAAACCGCTTTTCAGACACCGTAAATTGCCAACGGTGACAGCAGCGACATCGTCGAAGGTGCAGGTTGCTGTATCAAAGCAAATGAAAAATGCTTGTAGACATGTACAGAGCGAGCGATTTCACACAAGTTAATACCAATTTTGAAGAGATTCCATTTACTGGAAAAAATGTATAAAGCAGTGAATTGTGAAAGACACCCAGTTTTGGTCCACATGAAAATTCCAACAAATTCACTAACATGATGCCCCGTATCGTCGAAGGTCACTCCCTCCATACTCAAGCGACTGAAATAATTCTTTGACTCATGGATTCAGCAGGAAATTCCCCACAATCTGATATCTATTTCATGAGGATCCCCTAGAGAGGAAAAAAAGTTGAAATGCGATCTCTTCGAGCAAACCGCTTTTCAGACACCGTAAATTGCCAACGGTGACAGCAGCGACATCGTCGAAGGTGCAGGTTGCTGTATCAAAGCAAATGAAAAAAATGCTTGTAGACATGTACAGAGCGAGCGATTTCACACAAGTTAATACCAATTTTGAAGAGATTCCATTTACTGGAAAAAAAAATGTATAAAGCAGTGAATTGTGAAAGACACCCAGTTTTGGTCCACATGAAAATTCCAACAAATTCACTAACATGATGCCCCGTATCGTCGAAGGTCACTCCCTCCATACTCAAGCGACTGAAATAATTCTTTGACTCATGGATTCAGCAGGAAATTCCCCACAATCTGATATCTATTTCATGAGGATCCCCTAGAGAGGAAAAAAAGTTGAAATGCGATCTCTTCGAGCAAACCGCTTTTCAGACACCGTAAATTGCCAACGGTGACAGCAGCGACATCGTCGAAGGTGCAGGTTGCTGTATCAAAGCAAATGAAAAATGCTTGTAGACATGTACAGAGCGAGCGATTTCACACAAGTTAATACCAATTTTGAAGAGATTCCATTTACTGGAAAAAATGTATAAAGCAGTGAATTGTGAAAGACACCCAGTTTTGGTCCACATGAAAATTCCAACAAATTCACTAACATGATGCCCCGTATCGTCGAAGGTCACTCCCTCCATACTCAAGCGACTGAAATAATTCTTTGACTCATGGATTCAGCAGGAAATTCCCCACAATCTGATATCTATTTCATGAGGATCCCTAGAGAGGAAAAAGTTGAAATGCGATCTCTTCGAGCAAACCGCTTTTCAGACACCGTAAATTGCCAACGGTGACAGCAGCGACATCGTCGAAGGTGCAGGTTGCTGTATCAAAGCAAATGAAAAAATGCTTGTAGACATGTACAGAGCGAGCGATTTCACACAAGTTAATACCAATTTTGAAGAGATTCCATTTACTGGAAAAAAATGTATAAAGCAGTGAATTGTGAAAGACACCCAGTTTTGGTCCACATGAAAATTCCAACAAATTCATAACATGATGCCCCGTATCGTCGAAGGTCACTCCCTCCATAGTCAAGCGACTGAAATAATTCTTTGACTCATGGATTCAGCAGGAAATTCCCCACAATCTGATATCTATTTCATGAGGATCCCCTAGAGAGGAAAAAAGTTGAAATGCGATCTCTTCGAGCAAACCGCTTTTCAGACACCGTAAATTGCCAACGGTGACAGCAGCGACATCGTCGAAGGTGCAGGTTGCTGTATCAAAGCAAATGAAAAATGCTTGTAGACATGTACAGAGCGAGCGATTTCACACAAGTTAATACCAATTTTGAAGAGATTCCATTTACTGGAAAAAATGTATAAAGCAGTGAATTGTGAAAAGACACCCAGTTTTGGTCCACATGAAAATTCCAACAAATTCACTAACATGATGCCCCGTATCGTCGAAGGTCACTCCCTCCATACTCAAGCGACTGAAATAATTCTTTGACTCATGGATTCAGCAGGAAATTCCCCACAATCTGATATCTATTTCATGAGGATCCCCTAGAGAGAAAAAAGTTGAAATGCGATCTCTTCGAGCAAACCGCTTTTCAGACACCGTAAATTGCCAACGGTGACAGCAGCGACATCGTCGAAGGTGCAGGTTGCTGTATCAAAGCAAATGAAAAATGCTTGTAGACATGTACAGAGCGAGCGATTTCACACAAGTTAATACCAATTTTGAAGAGATTCCATTTACTGGAAAAAATGTATAAAGCAGTGAATTGTGAAAGACACCCAGTTTTGGTCCACATGAAAATTCCAACAAATTCACTAACATGATGCCCCGTATCGTCGAAGGTCACTCCCTCCATACTCAAGCGACTGAAATAATTCTTTGACTCATGGATTCAGCAGGAAATTCCCCACAATCTGATATCTATTTCATGAGGATCCCCTAGAGAGGAAAAAAAGTTGAAATGCGATCTCTTCGAGCAAACCGCTTTTCAGACACCGTAAATTGCCAACGGTGACAGCAGCGACATCGTCGAAGGTGCAGGTTGCTGTATCAAAGCAAATGAAAAATGCTTGTAGACATGTACAGAGCGAGCGATTTCACACAAGTTAATACCAATTTTGAAGAGATTCCATTTACTGGAAAAAATGTATAAAGCAGTGAATTGTGAAAGACACCCAGTTTTGGTCCACATGAAAATTCCAACAAATTCACTAACATGATGCCCCGTATCGTCGAAGGTCACTCCCTCCATACACAAGCGACTGAAATAATTCTTTGACTCATGGATTCAGCAGGAAATTCCCCACAATCTGATATCTATTTCATGAGGATCCCCTAGAGAGGAAAAAAGTTGAAATGCGATCTCTTCGAGCAAACCGCTTTTCAGACACCGTAAATTGCCAACGGTGACAGCAGCGACATCGTCGAAGGTGCAGGTTGCTGTATCAAAGCAAATGAAAAATGCTTGTAGACATGTACAGAGCGAGCGATTTCACACAAGTTAATACCAATTTTGAAGAGATTCCATTTACTGGAAAAAATGTATAAAGCAGTGAATTGTGAAAGACACCCAGTTTTGGTCCACATGAAAATTCCAACAAATTCACTAACATGATGCCCCGTATCGTCGAAGGTCCTCCCTCCATACTCAAGCGACTGAAATAATTCTTTGACTCATGGATTCAGCAGGAAATTCCCCACAATCTGATATCTATTTCATGAGGATCCCCTAGAGAGAAAAAAAGTTGAAATGCGATCTCTTCGAGCAAACCGCTTTTCAGACACCGTAAATTGCCAACGGTGACAGCAGCGACATCGTCGAAGGTGCAGGTTGCTGTATCAAAGCAAATGAAAAATGCTTGTAGACATGTACAGAGAGAGCGATTTCACACAAGTTAATACCAATTTTGAAGAGATTCCATTTACTGGAAAAAATGTATAAAGCAGTGAATTGTGAAAGACACCCAGTTTTGGTCCACATGAAAATTCCAACAAATTCACTAACATGATGCCCCGTATCGTCGAAGGTCACTCCCTCCATACTCAAGCGACTGAAATAATTCTTTGACTCATGGATTCAGCAGGAAATTCCCCACAATCTGATATCTATTTCATGAGGATCCCCTAGAGAGGAAAAAAAGTTGAAATGCGATCTCTTCGAGCAAACCGCTTTTCAGACACCGTAAATTGCCAACGGTGACAGCAGCGACATCGTCGAAGGTGCAGGTTGCTGTATCAAAGCAAATGAAAAATGCTTGTAGACATGTACAGAGCGAGCGATTTCACACAAGTTAATACCAATTTTGAAGAGATTCCATTTACTGGAAAAAAATGTATAAAGCAGTGAATTGTGAAAGACACCCAGTTTTGGTCCACATGAAAATTCCAACAAATTCACTAACATGATGCCCCGTATCGTCGAAGGTCACTCCCTCCATACTCAAGCGACTGAAATAATTCTTTGACTCATGGATTCAGCAGGAAATTCCCCACAATCTGATATCTATTTCATGAGGATCCCCTAGAGAGGAAAAAAGTTGAAATGCGATCTCTTCGAGCAAACCGCTTTTCAGACACCGTAAATTGCCAACGGTGACAGCAGCGACATCGTCGAAGGTGCAGGTTGCTGTATCAAAGCAAATGAAAAATGCTTGTAGACATGTACAGAGCGAGCGATTTCACACAAGTTAATACCAATTTTGAAGAGATTCCATTTACTGGAAAAAATGTATAAAGCAGTGAATTGTGAAAGACACCCAGTTTTGGTCCACATGAAAATTCCAACAAATTCACTAACATGATGCCCCGTATCGTCGAAGGTCACTCCCTCCATACTCAAGCGACTGAAATAATTCTTTGACTCATGGATTCAGCAGGAAATTCCCCACAATCTGATATCTATTTCATGAGGATCCCCTAGAGAGGAAAAAAGTTGAAATGCGATCTCTTCGAGCAAACCGCTTTTCAGACACCGTAAATTGCCAACGGTGACAGCAGCGACATCGTCGAAGGTGCAGGTTGCTGTATCAAAGCAAATGAAAAATGCTTGTAGACATGTACAGAGCGAGCGATTTCACACAAGTTAATACCAATTTTGAAGAGATTCCATTTACTGGAAAAAAAAATGTATAAAGCAGTGAATTGTGAAAGACACCCAGTTTTGGTCCACATGAAAATTCCAACAAATTCACTAACATGATGCCCCGTATCGTCGAAGGTCACTCCCTCCATACTCAAGCGACTGAAATAATTCTTTGACTCATGGATTCAGCAGGAAATTCCCCACAATCTGATATCTATTTCATGAGGATCCCCTAGAGAGGAAAAAAAGTTGAAATGCGATCTCTTCGAGCAAACCGCTTTTCAGACACCGTAAATTGCCAACGGTGGTGACAGCAGCGACATCGTCGAAGGTGCAGGTTGCTGTATCAAAGCAAATGAAAAATGCTTGTAGACATGTACAGAGCGAGCGATTTCACACAAGTTAATACCAATTTTGAAGAGATTCCATTTACTGGAAAAAATGTATAAAGCAGTGAATTGTGAAAGACACCCAGTTTTGGTCCACATGAAAATTCCAACAAATTCACTAACATGATGCCCCGTATCGTCGAAGGTCACTCCCTCCATACTCAAGCGACTGAAATAATTCTTTGACTCATGGATTCAGCAGGAAATTCCCCACAATCTGATATCTATTTCATGAGGATCCCTAGAGAGGAAAAAAGTTGAAATGCGATCTCTTCGAGCAAACCGCTTTTCAGACACCGTAAATTGCCAACGGTGACAGCAGCGACATCGTCGAAGGTGCAGGTTGCTGTATCAAAGCAAATGAAAAATGCTTGTAGACATGTACAGAGCGAGCGATTTCACACAAGTTAATACCAATTTTGAAGAGATTCCATTTACTGGAAAAAAAATGTATAAAGCAGTGAATTGTGAAAGACACCCAGTTTTGGTCCACATGAAAATTCCAACAAATTCACTAACATGATGCCCCGTATCGTCGAAGGTCACTCCCTCCATACTCAAGCGACTGAAATAATTCTTTGACTCATGGATTCAGCAGGAAATTCCCCACAATCTGATATCTATTTCATGAGGATCCCCTAGAGAGGAAAAAAAGTTGAAATGCGATCTCTTCGAGCAAACCGCTTTTCAGACACCGTAAATTGCCAACGGTGACAGCAGCGACATCGTCGAAGGTGCAGGTTGCTGTATCAAAGCAAATGAAAAATGCTTGTAGACATGTACAGAGCGAGCGATTTCACACAAGTTAATACCAATTTTGAAGAGATTCCATTTACTGGAAAAAATGTATAAAGCAGTGAATTGTGAAAGACACCCAGTTTTGGTCCACATGAAAATTCCAACAAATTCACTAACATGATGCCCCGTATCGTCGAAGGTCCTCCTCCATACTCAAGCGACTGAAATAATTCTTTGACTCATGGATTCAGCAGGAAATTCCCCACAATCTGATATCTATTTCATGAGGATCCCCTAGAGAGGAAAAAAGTTGAAATGCGATCTCTTCGAGCAAACCGCTTTTCAGACACCGTAAATTGCCAACGGTGACAGCAGCGACATCGTCGAAGGTGCAGGTTGCTGTATCAAAGCAAATGAAAAATGCTTGTAGACATGTACAGAGCGAGCGATTTCACACAAGTTAATACCAATTTTGAAGAGATTCCATTTACTGGAAAAAATGTATAAAGCAGTGAATTGTGAAAGACACCCAGTTTTGGTCCACATGAAAATTCCAACAAATTCAATAACATGATGCCCCGTATCGTCGAAGGTCACTCCCTCCATACTCAAGCGACTGAAATAATTCTTTGACTCATGGATTCAGCAGGAAATTCCCCACAATCTGATATCTATTTCATGAGGATCCCCTAGAGAGGAAAAAAAGTTGAAATGCGATCTCTTCGAGCAAACCGCTTTTCAGACACCGTAAATTGCCAACGGTGACAGCAGCGACATCGTCGAAGGTGCAGGTTGCTGTATCAAAGCAAATGAAAAATGCTTGTAGACATGTACAGAGCGAGCGATTTCACACAAGTTAATACCAATTTTGAAGAGATTCCATTTACTGGAAAAAAATGTATAAAGCAGTGAATTGTGAAAGACACCCAGTTTTGGTCCACATGAAAATTCCAACAAATTCACTAACATGATGCCCCCGTATCGTCGAAGGTCACTCCCTCCATACTCAAGCGACTGAAATAATTCTTTGACTCATGGATTCAGCAGGAAATTCCCCACAATCTGATATCTATTTCATGAGGATCCCCTAGAGAGGAAAAAAAGTTGAAATGCGATCTCTTCGAGCAAACCGCTTTTCAGACACCGTAAATTGCCAACGGTGACAGCAGCGACATCGTCGAAGGTGCAGGTTGCTGTATCAAAGCAAATGAAAAATGCTTGTAGACATGTACAGAGCGAGCGATTTCACACAAGTTAATACCAATTTTGAAGAGATTCCATTTACTGGAAAAAAATGTATAAAGCAGTGAATTGTGAAAGACACCCAGTTTTGGTCCACATGAAAATTCCAACAAATTCACTAACATGATGCCCCGTATCGTCGAAGGTCACTCCCTCCATACTCAAGCGACTGAAATAATTCTTTGACTCATGGATTCAGCAGGAAATTCCCCACAATCTGATATCTATTTCATGAGGATCCCCTAGAGAGGAAAAAGTTGAAATGCGATCTCTTCGAGCAAACCGCTTTTCAGACACCGTAAATTGCCAACGGTGACAGCAGCGACATCGTCGAAGGTGCAGGTTGCTGTATCAAAGCAAATGAAAAATGCTTGTAGACATGTACAGAGCGAGCGATTTCACACAAGTTAATACCAATTTTGAAGAGATTCCATTTACTGGAAAAAATGTATAAAGCAGTGAATTGTGAAAGACACCCAGTTTTGGTCCACATGAAAATTCCAACAAATTCAATAACATGATGCCCCGTATCGTCGAAGGTCACTCCCTCCATACTCAAGCGACTGAAATAATTCTTTGACTCATGGATTCAGCAGGAAATTCCCCACAATCTGATATCTATTTCATGAGGATCCCTAGAGAGAGAAAAAAGTTGAAATGCGATCTCTTCGAGCAAACCGCTTTTCAGACACCGTAAATTGCCAACGGTGACAGCAGCGACATCGTCGAAGGTGCAGGTTGCTGTATCAAAGCAAATGAAAAATGCTTGTAGACATGTACAGAGCGAGCGATTTCACACAAGTTAATACCAATTTTGAAGAGATTCCATTTACTGGAAAAAATGTATAAAGCAGTGAATTGTGAAAGACACCCAGTTTTGGTCCACATGAAAATTCCAACAAATTCAATAACATGATGCCCCGTATCGTCGAAGGTCACTCCCTCCATACTCAAGCGACTGAAATAATTCTTTGACTCATGGATTCAGCAGGAAATTCCCCACAATCTGATATCTATTTCATGAGGATCCCCTAGAGAGAAAAAAAAAGTTGAAATGCGATCTCTTCGAGCAAACCGCTTTTCAGACACCGTAAATTGCCAACGGTGACAGCAGCGACATCGTCGAAGGTGCAGGTTGCTGTATCAAAGCAAATGAAAAATGCTTGTAGACATGTACAGAGCGAGCGATTTCACACAAGTTAATACCAATTTTGAAGAGATTCCATTTACTGGAAAAAAATGTATAAAGCAGTGAATTGTGAAAGACACCCAGTTTTGGTCCACATGAAAATTCCAACAAATTCACTAACATGATGCCCCGTATCGTCGAAGGTCACTCCCTCCATACTCAAGCGACTGAAATAATTCTTTGACTCATGGATTCAGCAGGAAATTCCCCACAATCTGATATCTATTTCATGAGGATCCCCTAGAGAGGAAAAAAGTTGAAATGCGATCTCTTCGAGCAAACCGCTTTTCAGACACCGTAAATTGCCAACGGTGACAGCAGCGACATCGTCGAAGGTGCAGGTTGCTGTATCAAAGCAAATGAAAAATGCTTGTAGACATGTACAGAGCGAGCGATTTCACACAAGTTAATACCAATTTTGAAGAGATTCCATTTACTGGAAAAAATGTATAAAGCAGTGAATTGTGAAAGACACCCAGTTTTGGTCCACATGAAAATTCCAACAAATTCAATAACATGATGCCCCGTATCGTCGAAGGTCACTCCCTCCATACTCAAGCGACTGAAATAATTCTTTGACTCATGGATTCAGCAGGAAATTCCCCACAATCTGATATCTATTTCATGAGGATCCCCTAGAGAGAAAAAAGTTGAAATGCGATCTCTTCGAGCAAACCGCTTTTCAGACACCGTAAATTGCCAACGGTGACAGCAGCGACATCGTCGAAGGTGCAGGTTGCTGTATCAAAGCAAATGAAAAATGCTTGTAGACATGTACAGAGCGAGCGATTTCACACAAGTTAATACCAATTTTGAAGAGATTCCATTTACTGGAAAAAATGTATAAAGCAGTGAATTGTGAAAGACACCCAGTTTTGGTCCACATGAAAATTCCAACAAATTCAATAACATGATGCCCCGTATCGTCGAAGGTCACTCCCTCCATACTCAAGCGACTGAAATAATTCTTTGACTCATGGATTCAGCAGGAAATTCCCCACAATCTGATATCTATTTCATGAGGATCCCTAGAGAGGAAAAAGTTGAAATGCGATCTCTTCGAGCAAACCGCTTTTCAGACACCGTAAATTGCCAACGGTGACAGCAGCGACATCGTCGAAGGTGCAGGTTGCTGTATCAAAGCAAATGAAAAATGCTTGTAGACATGTACAGAGCGAGCGATTTCACACAAGTTAATACCAATTTTGAAGAGATTCCATTTACTGGAAAAAATGTATAAAGCAGTGAATTGTGAAAGACACCCAGTTTTGGTCCACATGAAAATTCCAACAAAATTCACTAACATGATGCCCCGTATCGTCGAAGGTCACTCCCTCCATACTCAAGCGACTGAAATAATTCTTTGACTCATGGATTCAGCAGGAAATTCCCCACAATCTGATATCTATTTCATGAGGATCCCCTAGAGAGGAAAAAAGTTGAAATGCGATCTCTTCGAGCAAACCGCTTTTCAGACACCGTAAATTGCCAACGGTGACAGCAGCGACATCGTCGAAGGTGCAGGTTGCTGTATCAAAGCAAATGAAAAATGCTTGTAGACATGTACAGAGCGAGCGATTTCACACAAGTTAATACCAATTTTGAAGAGATTCCATTTACTGGAAAAAATGTATAAAGCAGTGAATTGTGAAAGACACCCAGTTTTGGTCCACATGAAAATTCCAACAAATTCACTAACATGATGCCCCGTATCGTCGAAGGTCACTCCCTCCATACACAAGCGACTGAAATAATTCTTTGACTCATGGATTCAGCAGGAAATTCCCCACAATCTGATATCTATTTCATGAGGATCCCCTAGAGAGGAAAAAAGTTGAAATGCGATCTCTTCGAGCAAACCGCTTTTCAGACACCGTAAATTGCCAACGGTGACAGCAGCGACATCGTCGAAGGTGCAGGTTGCTGTATCAAAGCAAATGAAAAATGCTTGTAGACATGTACAGAGCGAGCGATTTCACACAAGTTAATACCAATTTTGAAGAGATTCCATTTACTGGAAAAAATGTATAAAGCAGTGAATTGTGAAAGACACCCAGTTTTGGTCCACATGAAAATTCCAACAAATTCACTAACATGATGCCCCGTATCGTCGAAGGTCACTCCCTCCATACTCAAGCGACTGAAATAATTCTTTGACTCATGGATTCAGCAGGAAATTCCCCACAATCTGATATCTATTTCATGAGGATCCCCTAGAGAGGAAAAAGTTGAAATGCGATCTCTTCGAGCAAACCGCTTTTCAGACACCGTAAATTGCCAACGGTGACAGCAGCGACATCGTCGAAGGTGCAGGTTGCTGTATCAAAGCAAATGAAAAATGCTTGTAGACATGTACAGAGCGAGCGATTTCACACAAGTTAATACCAATTTTGAAGAGATTCCATTTACTGGAAAAAAAATGTATAAAGCAGTGAATTGTGAAAGACACCCAGTTTTGGTCCACATGAAAATTCCAACAAATTCAATAACATGATGCCCCGTATCGTCGAAGGTCACTCCCTCCATACTCAAGCGACTGAAATAATTCTTTGACTCATGGATTCAGCAGGAAATTCCCCACAATCTGATATCTATTTCATGAGGATCCCCTAGAGAGAAAAAAAAGTTGAAATGCGATCTCTTCGAGCAAACCGCTTTTCAGACACCGTAAATTGCCAACGGTGACAGCAGCGACATCGTCGAAGGTGCAGGTTGCTGTATCAAAGCAAATGAAAAATGCTTGTAGACATGTACAGAGCGAGCGATTTCACACAAGTTAATACCAATTTTGAAGAGATTCCATTTACTGGAAAAAATGTATAAAGCAGTGAATTGTGAAAGACACCCAGTTTTGGTCCACATGAAAATTCCAACAAATTCAATAACATGATGCCCCGTATCGTCGAAGGTCACTCCCTCCATACTCAAGCGACTGAAATAATTCTTTGACTCATGGATTCAGCAGGAAATTCCCCACAATCTGATATCTATTTCATGAGGATCCCCTAGAGAGGAAAAAGTTGAAATGCGATCTCTTCGAGCAAACCGCTTTTCAGACACCGTAAATTGCCAACGGTGACAGCAGCGACATCGTCGAAGGTGCAGGTTGCTGTATCAAAGCAAATGAAAAATGCTTGTAGACATGTACAGAGCGAGCGATTTCACACAAGTTAATACCAATTTTGAAGAGATTCCATTTACTGGAAAAAATGTATAAAGCAGTGAATTGTGAAAGACACCCAGTTTTGGTCCACATGAAAATTCCAACAAATTCACTAACATGATGCCCCGTATCGTCGAAGGTCACTCCCTCCATACTCAAGCGACTGAAATAATTCTTTGACTCATGGATTCAGCAGGAAATTCCCCACAATCTGATATCTATTTCATGAGGATCCCCTAGAGAGGAAAAAGTTGAAATGCGATCTCTTCGAGCAAACCGCTTTTCAGACACCGTAAATTGCCAACGGTGACAGCAGCGACATCGTCGAAGGTGCAGGTTGCTGTATCAAAGCAAATGAAAAATGCTTGTAGACATGTACAGAGCGAGCGATTTCACACAAGTTAATACCAATTTTGAAGAGATTCCATTTACTGGAAAAAATGTATAAAGCAGTGAATTGTGAAAGACACCCAGTTTTGGTCCACATGAAAATTCCAACAAATTCACTAACATGATGCCCCGTATCGTCGAAGGTCCTCCCTCCATACTCAAGCGACTGAAATAATTCTTTGACTCATGGATTCAGCAGGAAATTCCCCACAATCTGATATCTATTTCATGAGGATCCCCTAGAGAGAAAAAAGTTGAAATGCGATCTCTTCGAGCAAACCGCTTTTCAGACACCGTAAATTGCCAACGGTGACAGCAGCGACATCGTCGAAGGTGCAGGTTGCTGTATCAAAGCAAATGAAAAATGCTTGTAGACATGTACAGAGCGAGCGATTTCACACAAGTTAATACCAATTTTGAAGAGATTCCATTTACTGGAAAAAATGTATAAAGCAGTGAATTGTGAAAGACACCCAGTTTTGGTCCACATGAAAATTCCAACAAATTCACTAACATGATGCCCCGTATCGTCGAAGGTCACTCCCTCCATACTCAAGCGACTGAAATAATTCTTTGACTCATGGATTCAGCAGGAAATTCCCCACAATCTGATATCTATTTCATGAGGATCCCCTAGAGAGGAAAAAGTTGAAATGCGATCTCTTCGAGCAAACCGCTTTTCAGACACCGTAAATTGCCAACGGTGACAGCAGCGACATCGTCGAAGGTGCAGGTTGCTGTATCAAAGCAAATGAAAAATGCTTGTAGACATGTACAGAGCGAGCGATTTCACACAAGTTAATACCAATTTTGAAGAGATTCCATTTACTGGAAAAAATGTATAAAGCAGTGAATTGTGAAAGACACCCAGTTTTGGTCCACATGAAAATTCCAACAAATTCAATAACATGATGCCCCGTATCGTCGAAGGTCACTCCCTCCATACTCAAGCGACTGAAATAATTCTTTGACTCATGGATTCAGCAGGAAATTCCCCACAATCTGATATCTATTTCATGAGGATCCCTAGAGAGGAAAAAAGTTGAAATGCGATCTCTTCGAGCAAACCGCTTTTCAGACACCGTAAATTGCCAACGGTGACAGCAGCGACATCGTCGAAGGTGCAGGTTGCTGTATCAAAGCAAATGAAAAATGCTTGTAGACATGTACAGAGCGAGCGATTTCACACAAGTTAATACCAATTTTGAAGAGATTCCATTTACTGGAAAAAATGTATAAAGCAGTGAATTGTGAAAGACACCCAGTTTTGGTCCACATGAAAATTCCAACAAATTCACTAACATGATGCCCCGTATCGTCGAAGGTCACTCCCTCCATACTCAAGCGACTGAAATAATTCTTTGACTCATGGATTCAGCAGGAAATTCCCCACAATCTGATATCTATTTCATGAGGATCCCTAGAGAGGAAAAAAGTTGAAATGCGATCTCTTCGAGCAAACCGCTTTTCAGACACCGTAAATTGCCAACGGTGACAGCAGCGACATCGTCGAAGGTGCAGGTTGCTGTATCAAAGCAAATGAAAAATGCTTGTAGACATGTACAGAGCGAGCGATTTCACACAAGTTAATACCAATTTTGAAGAGATTCCATTTACTGAAAAAAAATGTATAAAGCAGTGAATTGTGAAAGACACCCAGTTTTGGTCCACATGAAAATTCCAACAAATTCAATAACATGATGCCCCGTATCGTCGAAGGTCACTCCCTCCATACTCAAGCGACTGAAATAATTCTTTGACTCATGGATTCAGCAGGAAATTCCCCACAATCTGATATCTATTTCATGAGGATCCCCTAGAGAGGAAAAAAGTTGAAATGCGATCTCTTCGAGCAAACCGCTTTTCAGACACCGTAAATTGCCAACGGTGACAGCAGCGACATCGTCGAAGGTGCAGGTTGCTGTATCAAAGCAAATGAAAATGCTTGTAGACATGTACAGAGCGAGCGATTTCACACAAGTTAATACCAATTTTGAAGAGATTCCATTTACTGGAAAAAATGTATAAAGCAGTGAATTGTGAAAGACACCCAGTTTTGGTCCACATGAAAATTCCAACAAATTCAATAACATGATGCCCCGTATCGTCGAAGGTCCTCCCTCCATACTCAAGCGACTGAAATAATTCTTTGACTCATGGATTCAGCAGGAAATTCCCCACAATCTGATATCTATTTCATGAGGATCCCCTAGAGAGGAAAAAAAGTTGAAATGCGATCTCTTCGAGCAAACCGCTTTTCAGACACCGTAAATTGCCAACGGTGACAGCAGCGACATCGTCGAAGGTGCAGGTTGCTGTATCAAAGCAAATGAAAAATGCTTGTAGACATGTACAGAGCGAGCGATTTCACACAAGTTAATACCAATTTTGAAGAGATTCCATTTACTGGAAAAAATGTATAAAGCAGTGAATTGTGAAAGACACCCAGTTTTGGTCCACATGAAAATTCCAACAAATTCAATAACATGATGCCCCGTATCGTCGAAGGTCACTCCCTCCATACTCAAGCGACTGAAATAATTCTTTGACTCATGGATTCAGCAGGAAATTCCCCACAATCTGATATCTATTTCATGAGGATCCCTAGAGAGGAAAAAAGTTGAAATGCGATCTCTTCGAGCAAACCGCTTTTCAGACACCGTAAATTGCCAACGGTGACAGCAGCGACATCGTCGAAGGTGCAGGTTGCTGTATCAAAGCAAATGAAAAATGCTTGTAGACATGTACAGAGCGAGCGATTTCACACAAGTTAATACCAATTTTGAAGAGATTCCATTTACTGGAAAAAATGTATAAAGCAGTGAATTGTGAAAGACACCCAGTTTTGGTCCACATGAAAATTCCAACAAATTCACTAACATGATGCCCCGTATCGTCGAAGGTCACTCCCTCCATACTCAAGCGACTGAAATAATTCTTTGACTCATGGATTCAGCAGGAAATTCCCCACAATCTGATATCTATTTCATGAGGATCCCCTAGAGAGGAAAAAAGTTGAAATGCGATCTCTTCGAGCAAACCGCTTTTCAGACACCGTAAATTGCCAACGGTGACAGCAGCGACATCGTCGAAGGTGCAGGTTGCTGTATCAAAGCAAATGAAAAATGCTTGTAGACATGTACAGAGCGAGCGATTTCACACAAGTTAATACCAATTTTGAAGAGATTCCATTTACTGGAAAAAATGTATAAAGCAGTGAATTGTGAAAGACACCCAGTTTTGGTCCACATGAAAATTTCAACAAATTCACTAACATGATGCCCCGTATCGTCGAAGGTCACTCCCTCCATACTCAAGCGACTGAAATAATTCTTTGACTCATGGATTCAGCAGGAAATTCCCCACAATCTGATATCTATTTCATGAGGATCCCCTAGAGAGGAAAAAAGTTGAAATGCGATCTCTTCGAGCAAACCGCTTTTCAGACACCGTAAATTGCCAACGGTGACAGCAGCGACATCGTCGAAGGTGCAGGTTGCTGTATCAAAGCAAATGAAAAATGCTTGTAGACATGTACAGAGCGAGCGATTTCACACAAGTTAATACCAATTTTGAAGAGATTCCATTTACTGGAAAAAATGTATAAAGCAGTGAATTGTGAAAGACACCCAGTTTTGGTCCACATGAAAATTCCAACAAATTCACTAACATGATGCCCCGTATCGTCGAAGGTCACTCCCTCCATACTCAAGCGACTGAAATAATTCTTTGACTCATGGATTCAGCAGGAAATTCCCCACAATCTGATATCTATTTCATGAGGATCCCCTAGAGAGGAAAAAAGTTGAAATGCGATCTCTTCGAGCAAACCGCTTTTCAGACACCGTAAATTGCCAACGGTGACAGCAGCGACATCGTCGAAGGTGCAGGTTGCTGTATCAAAGCAAATGAAAAATGCTTGTAGACATGTACAGAGCGAGCGATTTCACACAAGTTAATACCAATTTTGAAGAGATTCCATTTACTGGAAAAAATGTATAAAGCAGTGAATTGTGAAAGACACCCAGTTTTGGTCCACATGAAAATTCCAACAAATTCACTAACATGATGCCCCGTATCGTCGAAGGTCACTCCCTCCATACTCAAGCGACTGAAATAATTCTTTGACTCATGGATTCAGCAGGAAATTCCCCACAATCTGATATCTATTTCATGAGGATCCCCTAGAGAGGAAAAAAGTTGAAATGCGATCTCTTCGAGCAAACCGCTTTTCAGACACCGTAAATTGCCAACGGTGACAGCAGCGACATCGTCGAAGGTGCAGGTTGCTGTATCAAAGCAAATGAAAAATGCTTGTAGACATGTACAGAGCGAGCGATTTCACACAAGTTAATACCAATTTTGAAGAGATTCCATTTACTGGAAAAAAATGTATAAAGCAGTGAATTGTGAAAGACACCCAGTTTTGGTCCACATGAAAATTCCAACAAATTCACTAACATGATGCCCCCGTATCGTCGAAGGTCACTCCCTCCATACTCAAGCGACTGAAATAATTCTTTGAATCATGGATTCAGCAGGAAATTCCCCACAATCTGATATCTATTTCATGAGGATCCCCTAGAGAGGAAAAAAGTTGAAATGCGATCTCTTCGAGCAAACCGCTTTTCAGACACCGTAAATTGCCAACGGTGACAGCAGCGACATCGTCGAAGGTGCAGGTTGCTGTATCAAAGCAAATGAAAAATGCTTGTAGACATGTACAGAGCGAGCGATTTCACACAAGTTAATACCAATTTTGAAGAGATTCCATTTACTGGAAAAAATGTATAAAGCAGTGAATTGTGAAAGACACCCAGTTTTGGTCCACATGAAAATTCCAACAAATTCACTAACATGATGCCCCGTATCGTCGAAGGTCACTCCCTCCATACTCAAGCGACTGAAATAATTCTTTGACTCATGGATTCAGCAGGAAATTCCCCACAATCTGATATCTATTTCATGAGGATCCCCTAGAGAGGAAAAAGTTGAAATGCGATCTCTTCGAGCAAACCGCTTTTCAGACACCGTAAATTGCCAACGGTGACAGCAGCGACATCGTCGAAGGTGCAGGTTGCTGTATCAAAGCAAATGAAAAATGCTTGTAGACATGTACAGAGCGAGCGATTTCACACAAGTTAATACCAATTTTGAAGAGATTCCATTTACTGGAAAAAAAATGTATAAAGCAGTGAATTGTGAAAGACACCCAGTTTTGGTCCACATGAAAATTCCAACAAATTCACTAACATGATGCCCCGTATCGTCGAAGGTCACTCCCTCCATACTCAAGCGACTGAAATAATTCTTTGACTCATGGATTCAGCAGGAAATTCCCCACAATCTGATATCTATTTCATGAGGATCCCCTAGAAAGGGAAAAAGTTGAAATGCGATCTCTTCGAGCAAACCGCTTTTCAGACACCGTAAATTGCCAACGGTGACAGCAGCGACATCGTCGAAGGTGCAGGTTGCTGTATCAAAGCAAATGAAAAATGCTTGTAGACATGTACAGAGCGAGCGATTTCACACAAGTTAATACCAATTTTGAAGAGATTCCATTTACTGGAAAAAAATGTATAAAGCAGTGAATTGTGAAAGACACCCAGTTTTGGTCCACATGAAAATTCCAACAAATTCACTAACATGATGCCCCGTATCGTCGAAGGTCACTCCCTCCATACTCAAGCGACTGAAATAATTCTTTGACTCATGGATTCAGCAGGAAATTCCCCACAATCTGATATCTATTTCATGAGGATCCCCTAGAGAGGAAAAAGTTGAAATGCGATCTCTTCGAGCAAACCGCTTTTCAGACACCGTAAATTGCCAACGGTGACAGCAGCGACATCGTCGAAGGTGCAGGTTGCTGTATCAAAGCAAATGAAAAATGCTTGTAGACATGTACAGAGCGAGCGATTTCACACAAGTTAATACCAATTTTGAAGAGATTCCATTTACTGGAAAAAATGTATAAAGCAGTGAATTGTGAAAGACACCCAGTTTTGGTCCACATGAAAATTCCAACAAATTCACTAACATGATGCCCCGTATCGTCGAAGGTCCTCCCTCCATACTCAAGCGACTGAAATAATTCTTTGACTCATGGATTCAGCAGGAAATTCCCCACAATCTGATATCTATTTCATGAGGATCCCCTAGAGAGGAAAAAGTTGAAATGCGATCTCTTCGAGCAAACCGCTTTTCAGACACCGTAAATTGCCAACGGTGACAGCAGCGACATCGTCGAAGGTGCAGGTTGCTGTATCAAAGCAAATGAAAAATGCTTGTAGACATGTACAGAGCGAGCGATTTCACACAAGTTAATACCAATTTTGAAGAGATTCCATTTACTGGAAAAAATGTATAAAGCAGTGAATTGTGAAAGACACCCAGTTTTGGTCCACATGAAAATTCCAACAAATTCACTAACATGATGCCCCGTATCGTCGAAGGTCACTCCCTCCATACTCAAGCGACTGAAATAATTCTTTGACTCATGGATTCAGCAGGAAATTCCCCACAATCTGATATCTATTTCATGAGGATCCCCTAGAGAGGAAAAAGTTGAAATGCGATCTCTTCGAGCAAACCGCTTTTCAGACACCGTAAATTGCCAACGGTGACAGCAGCGACATCGTCGAAGGTGCAGGTTGCTGTATCAAAGCAAATGAAAAATGCTTGTAGACATGTACAGAGCGAGCGATTTCACACAAGTTAATACCAATTTTGAAGAGATTCCATTTACTGGAAAAAATGTATAAAGCAGTGAATTGTGAAAGACACCCAGTTTTGGTCCACATGAAAATTCCAACAAATTCACTAACATGATGCCCCGTATCGTCGAAGGTCACTCCCTCCATACTCAAGCGACTGAAATAATTCTTTGAATCATGGATTCAGCAGGAAATTCCCCACAATCTGATATCTATTTCATGAGGATCCCTAGAGGAAAAAAGTTGAAATGCGATCTCTTCGAGCAAACCGCTTTTCAGACACCGTAAATTGCCAACGGTGACAGCAGCGACATCGTCGAAGGTGCAGGTTGCTGTATCAAAGCAAATGAAAAATGCTTGTAGACATGTACAGAGCGAGCGATTTCACACAAGTTAATACCAATTTTGAAGAGATTCCATTTACTGGAAAAAATGTATAAAGCAGTGAATTGTGAAAGACACCCAGTTTTGGTCCACATGAAAATTCCAACAAATTCAATAACATGATGCCCCGTATCGTCGAAGGTCACTCCCTCCATACACAAGCGACTGAAATAATTCTTTGACTCATGGATTCAGCAGGAAATTCCCCACAATCTGATATCTATTTCATGAGGATCCCCTAGAGAGGAAAAAGTTGAAATGCGATCTCTTTCGAGCAAACCGCTTTTCAGACACCGTAAATTGCCAACGGTGACAGCAGCGACATCGTCGAAGGTGCAGGTTGCTGTATCAAAGCAAATGAAAAATGCTTGTAGACATGTACAGAGCGAGCGATTTCACACAAGTTAATACCAATTTTGAAGAGATTCCATTTACTGGAAAAAATGTATAAAGCAGTGAATTGTGAAAGACACCCAGTTTTGGTCCACATGAAAATTCCAACAAATTCACTAACATGATGCCCCGTATCGTCGAAGGTCACTCCCTCCATACTCAAGCGACTGAAATAATTCTTTGACTCATGGATTCAGCAGGAAATTCCCCACAATCTGATATCTATTTCATGAGGATCCCCTAGAGAGGAAAAAAGTTGAAATGCGATCTCTTCGAGCAAACCGCTTTTCAGACACCGTAAATTGCCAACGGTGACAGCAGCGACATCGTCGAAGGTGCAGGTTGCTGTATCAAAGCAAATGAAAAATGCTTGTAGACATGTACAGAGCGAGCGATTTCACACAAGTTAATACCAATTTTGAAGAGATTCCATTTACTGGAAAAAAATGTATAAAGCAGTGAATTGTGAAAGACACCCAGTTTTGGTCCACATGAAAATTCCAACAAATTCACTAACATGATGCCCCGTATCGTCGAAGGTCACTCCCTCCATACTCAAGCGACTGAAATAATTCTTTGACTCATGGATTCAGCAGGAAATTCCCCACAATCTGATATCTATTTCATGAGGATCCCCTAGAGAGGAAAAAGTTGAAATGCGATCTCTTCGAGCAAACCGCTTTTCAGACACCGTAAATTGCCAACGGAGACAGCAGCGACATCGTCGAAGGTGCAGGTTGCTGTATCAAAGCAAATGAAGAATGCTTGTAGACATGTACAGAGCGAGTGATTTCACACAAGTTAATACCAATTTTGAAGAGATTCCATTTACTGGAAAAATGTATAAAGCAGTGAATTGTGAAAGACACCCAGTTTTGGTCCACATGAAAACTCCAACAAATTCAATAACACGTTGCCCCGTATTGTCGAATGTCACTCCCTCCATACACAAGGGACTGAAATAATTCTTTGACTCATGGATTCAGCAGGAAATTCCCCACAATCTGATATCTATTTCATGAGGATGCCCTAGAGAGGAAAAAGTTGAAATGCGATCACTTCGAGTAAACCGCTTTTCGGACACCGGAAATTGCCAACGGTGACAGCAGCGACATCGTCGAAGGTGCAGGTTGCTGTATCAAAGCAAATGAAAAATGCTTGTAGACATGTACAGAGCGAGCGATTTCACACAAGTTAATACCAATTTTGAAGAGATTCCATTTACTGGAAAAAATGTATAAAGCAGTGAATTGTGAAAGACACCCAGTTTTGGTCCACATGAAAATTCCAACAAATTCAATAACACGGTGCCCCGTATCGTCGAAGGTCACTCCCTCCATACACAAGCGACTGAAATAATTCTTTGACTCATGGATTCAGCAGGAAATTCCCCACAATCTGATATCTATTTCATGAGGATCCCCTAGAGAGGAAAAAGTTGAAATGCGATCTCTTCGAGCAAACCGCTTTTCAGACACCGTAAATTGCCAACGGTGACAGCAGCGACATCGTCGAAGGTGCAGGTTGCTGTATCAAAGCAAATGAAAAATGCTTGTAGACATGTACAGAGCGAGCGATTTCACACAAGTTAATACCAATTTTGAAGAGATTCCATTTACTGGAAAAAATGTATAAAGCAGTGAATTGTGAAAGACACCCAGTTTTGGTCCACAGGAAAATTCCAACAAATTCACTAACATGATGCCCCGTATCGTCGAAGGTCACTCCCTCCATACACAAGCGACTGAAATAATTCTTTGACTCATGGATTTAGCAGGAAATTCCCACAATCTGATATCTATTTCATGAGGATCCCCTAGAGAGGAAAAAATTGAAATACGATCTCTTCGAGCAAACCGCTTTTCAGACACCGTAAATTGCCAACGGTGACAGCAGCGACATCGTCGAAGGTGCAGGTTGCTGTATCAAAGCAAATGAAAAATGCTTGTAGACATGTACAGAGCGAGCGATTTCACACAAGTTAATACCAATTTTGAAGAGATTCCATTTACTGGAAAAAATGTATAAAGCAGTGAATTGTGAAAGACACCCAGTTTTGGTCCACATGAAAATTCCAACAAATTCACTAACATGATGCCCCGTATCGTCGAAGGTCACTCCCTCCATACACAAGCGACTGAAATAATTCTTTGACTCATGGATTCAGCAGGAAATTCCCCACAATCTGATATCTATTTCATGAGGATCCCCTAGAGAGGAAAAAGTTGAAATGCGATCTCTTCGAGCAAACCGCTTTTCAGACACCGTAAATTGCCAACGGTGACAGCAGCGACATCGTCGAAGGTGCAGGTTGCTGTATCAAAGCAAATGAAAAATGCTTTGTAGACATGTACAGAGCGAGCGATTTCACACAAGTTAATACCAATTTTGAAGAGATTCCATTTACTGGAAAAAATGTATAAAGCAGTGAATTGTGAAAGACACCCAGTTTTGGTCCACATGAAAATTCCAACAAATTCACTAACATGATGCCCCCGTATCGTCGAAGGTCACTCCTCCATACTCAAGCGACTGAAATAATTCTTTGAATCATGGATTCAGCAGGAAATTCCCCACAATCTGATATCTATTTCATGAGGATCCCCTAGAGAGGAAAAAAGTTGAAATGCGATCTCTTCGAGCAAACCGCTTTTCAGACACCGTAAATTGCCAACGGTGACAGCAGCGACATCGTCGAAGGTGCAGGTTGCTGTATCAAAGCAAATGAAAAATGCTTGTAGACATGTACAGAGTGAGCGATTTCACACAAGTTAATACCAATTTTGAAGAGATTCCATTTACTGGAAAAAAAATGTATAAAGCAGTGAATTGTGAAAGACACCCAGTTTTGGTCCACATGAAAATTCCAACAAATTCACTAACATGATGCCCTGTATCGTCGAAGGTCACTCCCTCCATACTCAAGCGACTGAAATAATTCTTTGACTCATGGATTCAGCAGGAAATTCCCCACAATCTGATATCTATTTCATGAGGATCCCCTAGAGAGGAAAAAGTTGAAATGCGATCTCTTCGAGCAAACCGCTTTTCAGACAATCGTAAATTGCCAACGGTGACAGCAGCGACATCGTCGAAGGTGCAGGTTGCTGTATCAAAGCAAATGAAAAATGCTTGTAGACATGTACAGAGCGAGCGATTTCACACAAGTTAATACCAATTTTGAAGAGATTCCATTTACTGGAAAAAATGTATAAAGCAGTGAATTGTGAAAGACACCCAGTTTTGGTCCACATGAAAATTCCAACAAATTCACTAACATGATGCCCCGTATCGTCGAAGGTCACTCCCTCCATACTCAAGCGACTGAAATAATTCTTTGAATCATGGATTCAGCAGGAAATTCCCCACAATCTGATATCTATTTCATGAGGATCCCTA
>CAHIKZ030003789.1:0-42500 GCA_903632075.3 Acanthosepion pharaonis
CTGAGAGATTGACCCCAGATCCGAAGCCGGCTTATGAACTTTACCACAAGGTGGAAGCTGTCCCAAACCCACACCTTCCTGTTGAAATAAACCATGTAAATCTATTATGATCTTGTGAGTCAACTTTGCTTAATTCAATTGATTTAATATTCAACTACATAGCAGTAGAAAACCTAAAAACAAGAAGGCATAGCAAGTTGTTCTCCTGGAAGTTAGAATCAGTCATGCTGATAGTAAAAATTAACAAGCCACTTCTTGCCCTAGTTAACAACAGATTGTCAGTAATTTTCAAGATCAGTTGTCAACATTGAAATATGGATGATCATGAAATAAATGACTTTGTGTAACTAACTAGATTGGATTTTACAATAACTCAATCTATACATGGCAGCCACTTCGAATGAGAATTCAAAACTAACCAATTTAGACTTTTCTACTCCTTTCAAAAATGTAAATTTCTCTCTAAAAGCTGGGAGAGAGTGAGATTTGAACATAAGTAGTTCCTAGTTTTCTTCAAGGAGAGTACAGGTCTAAGAGGTCATTTTTCTTAATCATCCCAAGCAAGACAAGGGATTACTGGGAGTCTATGAGAATGAGAAAACTTTAGTGAAGAGAAAGGACAATAAAAAAACAGAATTCAGGAAGACAGAAGATGGTGACTGATGCTGCATTTATATTTCTGAAGATTGTAGGTGGAAGGGAATCAAGAAACCAGAAGAGATCCACAGGCACGGAAAGAAACTATTTTCAACAGTAACAGTTTGAGATCTAGTTGTATGCTTAAATTCATGTGTTCAAGGCACCAAGGAGGAGAGCTCATTAGAATAACTGCCATGAAAATATTTATAGAAAAGAGGGTAGCCCTGCCACAGGTCCAATAACATTAGACATTTCTTTGAATTTTGAGAATCTCATCATATATAGCAGGAGCACCAAACCAAATATGGGTTATTTAGAGTCAAATGGGGGAGATTTTTTTTTCTGACAAAATATTCTTCAGGTGGGTTTGAACATTAACATTTGGCACTAAAACACTCAACTATCTTATCCACTAAACATATTAATATGGAAATTAATATTTACTGTTTTCATTTCTAATTCTCACATCATACACCATAGAAGGTAACCAAAGTTAAAATGGGTTGTAAGGGTAACTTGATAACAACTGCTACATAGCAAGACACACACACACACACACACACACACACACAAAAAAAAAAAAAAAAAACATTATTGGGCTGGAACAAAAGTTTGTAGTATTTTTTTTTTAAGTAAATTGCAAAGACAATATTTAAATATTTATTCAACCACAAATATACCATTTTGTTTTACTAACTTTCACCATCTTTGCACCAACTCCATGTTTCCATCCTTCCAGAACTTGGCATCTTTTTGGGTGATGACTGGCCTAGGCTCTTAGAAAATCTAAGTTCTTCCTGTTAAGACAAGATTGCAGGGATCAAAATAAGTAGTGATCACAATTTGAAAAGCCAGACAACTATAGTATATGTAATATATTTCAGCCATGCTGTACAAAATACCTCTGGTTCTGAGGTTCGGCATAATCCAGATATTTTTCATCATTTGCTGCTTTTAATCAATCCAGTTGGAAGCACATGTAACGTGAACAGAAAATGTTGACATAATCAAGAGAATGATTTTCCACACTACCTCCCAACAATCTACGCAAAAGGCATTAATCATGCAGAAAGAACTAAAAACGGAATTTTTCCAATATTGACAACAGAATTTCAATCTGGGAATAACTTTATAAATGTGTAATATTAAGTTATCAAAATGGTTTAATTCTTAAGTGATTTGTTTCCATTGTCAGATTTATTTGTTTTTATTTGTTTTTTGTTTCAGAAAAAATAAATAAAATTACAAAACTAAACACAAACCTGAATAAATCCTTTGTTTATTTTCTTTTTATTTTTCAGATTCCCCACCCCACCATCCCAATCAACATTTTTGTTTAGTCTTGATGTTTAAAATTTGAACAGACAGATGTACTCAGCAGGGCTAAAATAAAGAAAAATCAAAAGAAAAAAAAATTATATATCACAGACCAGCTAAGTAATGTTTAGTAAATTTCTTTTAGCAAAATTCCAGTCATGTTTGTATACTGATGTTGGATACATATGTTCTCTCAATAGAAAGAGAAACAGACGCGTATGTGTAGGTACACACATTCATTGGATTTATATATATCTTTCATATATGTATGTTCAGTAGTTAGTCTGTGTTACAAATCTGTCATGTGATGCTGTGTATTGTTGTACTAGCCAAGATTCTATTGGCCAATGGTAATATAATAAATGGAAGAGAAAGTAAATTAGAGTTGTTAAAGTTTTTCAAGGCCCTGACAACGTTTAATCAGGTGGGTTCTTGGAGATGTTAGGAAAGAAAAATCAAAACAGACAAGTTTTGAGAAAAGATTTGGGAAGATGGCAAGGGTAGCAAGGCCAAATAATTTAAGAAAAAACAGTAACAATATTGAAATGTTATTTTCAAAGAGAATAATATAAAGAATATTTTAACAAAATAAGACATGGGTTTGTCCATCAAGGCTGTTAATCGAAATTTATACGTGGCATTATAACGGCAGCAGAAAAGGTTAAGAGGTTTGACTGGTAAGGGGTTCTGATAAAAGATGTCATTTACTTAGGTCCAATGCATCAGTTTATATATAAAAAAATTATTATTGCAAAATTAGGTTAAATAATGTTTAAGATGGGGGGGGGGGGAATAGTTTGATAAGTACTAATTTTTAGGAAATGAAAATTATTTAAATAAGTACTACATACCAGTTCAAAAATTGTGACTAATTCAAATTCACAATCCCAAGATACACCTTGGTTTCCAACAGGTAATGTCCCTAAGGAAAAACATTTTCCTGACTAAGCATCATTACCTTTCTCTTCCAAGTAATTATATAAAGTATGAAATTAGGAAACGAAAAGGTGACTTGAAAAATTTGGCACTGGTCATTTAAATTTAATATTAAAAAAAAAAAAACAAAAAACTTTAATTCGATTATTTAAAAAAATGCACAGAAAGCATTAAAAAAAAAAAAGAAAATTAGCTTCTTCCTTTCTGTGGTCCAGAGAAATTTTTTTTTTTTTTTTTTTTCTTGGAATACACTGTCATTTCCCACCCAACGATTTTATTACATTATATTCACACACTGACATTTTATTTTTCATTCCGAAAAAAACTCCCTCCCAAGACGAGTGTTAGAATCTGGTATAACAGACCGATCAGTCCCATTTCCAATTTGTTCCATTAGTCAGTCACCCATTCCCAGCCCCCCATTCATCATATGATATGTCCACCTCTTGTTGATTAGTAAACATCTGCCAAAATGCATAAACACACACCTATTTGCATATTTGTGTATATGTAGATATATACAATGGTGCCGGGTGTGTGTGTGTGTGTGTGTGCTCTCAAATATGAATGGCTGGTTTCTTCAAATGCACTTAGTTAGGTTTATTCACATTAGTCCTTTTTGATGGGTCATCGTATTTGTAATAAGTAGGTTGTAAGTTGATGCCACTTGCCAAGGTCTGTCTGGACTTTGGATATTCATTTTAAGAATGTGCTGGCCATAGAAACAGCAGTGACAGTGACTCATATTGAGAAGAAAAAAATTAACAATGACCCAAGTAAAACAGGCTGGTATCTTCATGATGAAATGTCAATATTCAGGCATCAGGCATCACTGCTGGCTGCTGTAAAATAAAAGATGTAAAACTTATTTAAAATATTTACTGTGTTTTATGATAAAATGCAAACAATTCTATATACCTCATTTTGTCCTTTAAAAGCACTTCCAACTAAAGTAATGTTCTTATTGATAGAATTATATATTTTTATAATAGACATGCACATTACAAGAAGAGCACTCAATGTAAAATATAAAGTGATATACAAAGCCAATATAATAAGCATAAGAAAAACAATACTCAGATATTAACTTTTCTGTGAAGCCTAAATAGTTATGTGACTGTTACACAATCTTCGGGTGGTGGTGGCATCCTACCAGTTCACACAAACTGATTCTTAAAATTATAAAAGGTTAGCAAACAAGTTGTTGGATTATCCAAAAATAATCTTCTATATAATAGCTAATACCATTGTTATAAGTTCTGTGAAGGCTGAAAGAGGGTTTCCTTTGAACATAATTTATTTTGACAAAAATCTTCTTCAAGTAAAAAATGTGGCAAATTTTAAGGTCATAAATTTCATAGGCCTTCCATTGGATCTTTGGGGCTGCTGTAATTCAGTTTGAATGTGGCTAAGAAACTATAACACAGCTGATGACACTCTAGTGAAAAAGCATCAGACTTTTGAAGAGAAATATGTTGAGAACAGAATTTCAATCTGGGAATAACTTAATAAATGTGTCATATTAAATTATCAAAATGGTTTAATTCTTAAGTGATTTGTTTCCATTGTCAGATTGAAAAGAAAATAAGCAGAATAGGCTCCTAAAGATTACCTGCCTTTTAAAGGACACCAGGCTATACAATAGCTATTCTTACAAAGAAGACACATGTCCAAACTCTGTTGAAAGGCATTTTTTTAAGTCTTCTGAATACAGAGGCCAGCAAAAAGATTTACATCAACCAAAAAATAGTCAACTCAAACATGTGCTTCTACTAAATAGCTTCTACTAAATATAATGTTTATAGTAATAAATATATTTAAAATAATGAATAAACAAATATGAGCAAAAATTACTTACACTGGTAAGCATGGCTACTGCTACCTTCATCTAAGCCATCTGTGTCTTGTTCCAGGCTGGCCGCAGATATTGACCGTGACCGGGTTCCAGTACTACCATAAAGACTGGATTTTTGCTTATGATCTGCCAGGAATGTGTCCTCAGGATCTACATCAAAATCATCCTCAGAGTCACCTACATCACTGAAATTGCAAAGGAGAAAAATTAATTATTTATCATGTACTCTCCTCTCACCTAAAAAAAAAAAAAAAAAAAATATAAAATAAAGGTGTTGGTTAGATCCAGTGACAGGATCAAAAAAAAAAGTGATTCAATGCCCAGTTGTGCAGTGAAGAACTTGGAGAGGGGGAATTAATAGGAGATAACTGACATCCATTAAATATGGCACATGAAACTAGAACAGTCTAACCCAGTGAGCGAAATAAAGGGTTCAGTTCGACATTCCAACCACATGAAGAAGGCCAGAGTGTACAACGGCTGAAACATTGTAATAAATATGGCGACAAACATGAGGACAATAGTCTGAATAATGTAAATAGTGTACATAATACCTCATCTCAGAAATATAGACAGATACTAAAACAAAAAAACTTCATATTTAAATTTAAACATCATTAAAGACTCTATAGTATTCCTTTTAAAATATTTTAATTCAACTAAGTCTTTTGTGCACAAAATTTTAACAGACTACAATAATGCTTGAAACTATGTTTGATAACTACATGGTGTTGTTGCAACAATTGAATTACTAAAAGTTTACTGTATAATTTTAGATTAATTTTTGAATCAACATTTCAAGTTGTAGAGCGAAAAAAGTTCATGTAAGTTGGAATAAAATAAACAAACTGACATAATTAAAATTTATTGCATACATTTTTAATTTACTGATATCAATATGGTGGTTGTGATCTTTATTTCCAAACATTAGGGAGGCTAATACGTCCTCCATATAATTGGAGTTTTATTTCTTCATTCATAAACCAGACAACAAAGCAACATCAATGTTCTTTTTAATTTACTAAATGTTTTGAAGTATTTTTTTTCCAAAACACATTTTTACATCATTGAGAGTTCACTAGCTCAAGATAAGCATCATTTCTACCTATTTCCTCATCTCTATATAGTGAACATTTCTGTTGACACAGTACAAATAGAATTTTATGTTATTTTAGTACAATTCATTTATTTAATGAAGAATATAATTTTGTTCCAATTGAATATTCAAAGAAATATGGACAAACATGCAAGTGCAGAGAAACATTTTTTCTGGTACTGGTCATAATGTCATCATTGCCAGGGAAAAAATATCTATTCAATGAATAAAAAAAAAAAATTTAAATTACCTATATGATAAGTAACTATCATCATCTTCACTCTCTATGCTTTCTTCAAGAGCTGCTTGAAGGCCAGAAATCCGTTTGAAGGCCAACTTAAGATCTGATTGACTTTGGTCATAGTCAATCTCCAAGTCAGTTAATCGACTTTCCTATAAAAGACACAAAAGGTAACAAAATATATTACATATTATGAATAAATCAATCAGACAAAAACATGGATTTTAGTCAAATCATAAATAGTTTTACTTTATAACAGATTCTTAAACAGCACTTATAAAAAAAAAAGTGGAATAGCTGCTAATTATGGCAATGCACAGTTTACAGAGTTGTAGAAATTGTGGAGAGCTATAATTATTTACATCCTGAAGGGACATATATATATATATATATATATATATATATTTTGTTTCCTATAGTGCCGTGAGTTGTGAAAGAGGATTTAACAAAAATGCAACTGTCTCTTCTACTCTAATAGTTTCTTTTTTTTTTTTTTTGCACTTCTCACCTGTGGAACTCCCTTTCAATTTCTTGCTTCCCTGCTACCTTTAATCTTCAAAAATTTAAATGCAACATCAATCACCATCTTCTGTCTTCCCGAATCCTTTGTCCTTTCTTCACTTCTCCTCACTAAAGTCTTCTTATTCTCTCAGTAACCCCTTGCATCCTAGTGGCTTTATTGCCTTGCTTGGGGTGAAATGATTAAAAAGGAAAAATTCATATAAATCTGCAAGTATTTAGTATAAATATCTAAATATTTTATTGCTTAAATGTTTTATAAAATTATGGCGACAAGTTAATATCACCTGTTCAAAACAAGACAATGTTATTTATTAAACTTAACCCAAAGCCGCAATAATATTGAACAGTTCCTGCAAGCTGATCAATTCTGTGACACACAGAGATTTCAAAATGTATTCACTGCCAAGGAAAGAAAAGTAACACATACCAACACTATAAATTTTAAAACAGTCTACTGTAGATCATAGCTACTTGTAAGTTTCTTTCAATAGCTGTTGGCAGCAAACTATCTGCTTATTCAAGTGAAACATACATGTTGAACTGATAAATATTTATCAGCTGATGATATTATTTATAAGAACCGCACTTGTGCACTTCCTGCATTGCAAATGGCTAACGACATGCAAAGTGCACAAAACATTGAGCTCACTTAGCTTCAGGTAATTTTCACAGAAACTCAGTGAGAATAAAACTCACTTTTAAATAGTAATTATCAACAAGTAACCATTACTTCATGGCAGGGAAAACCAAAATTCAATGTAGTAGTTATATAGTAGACTAATCACTTAAGAGTCCAGTGAGGATTGAACTCGTAATGAACAACCAGATAAACTCACAAAACTATTGGTGTCCAAAGATAATTTTATGTTGAAGCTTCAAGTTAAAAATCAAAGAAACTAGAGAGAAAATGAAAAACTGAAATTCTTTAAGCATTTGTCAACTTGTTTGAATCTATTTATTTTAATGTTTCATTTTCTGTGCTTTGGCCTTTCTCTGATAAAGGCTGCATTAGTTAAATATAAATGTTTTTTTATAATTATCTTCCTTAATGAGAACACTTAATAGCATCAATGTCTCAATCCTATTTATGGGGAAACTTTTGGACCCCAGACTAGGCAAAAGAAAATTTTTTTTTTTTTTTGTAAATATGAAAGCTTTAAAAGAAAAATATCCTGCCAGAGGGCGCATATTTTTCTTTAATACGATTTCTTAAATATTCAGGTCAGCAGATGAAAATAAATAATAATTATACTGTTTAATAACTCAAATATGAGTATCCACTAAAAATAATTTTAAAGTGATAAAATCTGTCAGGTTAATAAATAAAAAATCCATTACTTCTTTAGAAATTGCTTTTTTTATGTTTAGATACAAAACCGAGTTGATAGGAAATTTCAAGAATCTTTAACGAGAAGGATTTCATTTAAAAGGCTTGATCAGCAAAGGTCCTTCATGGATAAGTCAGTTAAAAGCACATTGAATTTTTTCTTTAATAATATTTCTCAAATATTCAGGCCGATAAATGAAAAATATACTGTTTAATAAATAAATGGAGCATTTACTCAAATATAAGTATCCATTAAAAATAACGTTTAAAGTGATATATATTTTAAGACATTTTTTATGTTTATACATTCTTTTTATAGATACAAATATTTCAAGTAAATGCTCTGCTTATAATAAACTGTATTAATGACATTTACTGGCCTGAATGTCCAAGAAATTTTCATAGAAAATATGCATCCTCTCACGGAACCATCTTATAGCCTGACGTGTCTTACCGATTGAGCCACAAAGGTGTGTTTCAGTTAGCAAGGTAGATTTTACAGTTTTTAAGCTACTATTCTCCATGATTTTCTCCTGTACATTCATATCTGCTTGATGTGTATCCAAATGTAAACAAATGACGTCACACATTATGAGAGATATATATATATATATATATATATACACACATATTGTAGTTCTATCCAATCAACTACCATTGGTTTTATACATACATAGGATTAATACAAATAAAATTTGACAGCTAAATTGATGTTAAAATTCAAGAAAATCAACAACAAATTTTCTGAGATAATTTTCAGTCCAGTTTTTAGGTTTCATATTTGACTGTCATTTTAATTATCTATACTATGAAAGTGAACACTATGCAGCAACAGTGTTTCAAACTTGAACACAATCTTAATGGCCTACAGAGTTCAAGCATGTGACAGACTGTTGGCGCTTGGTGTTGATCTCAAGTGTACTCTTTTAGATTTTCATACACTCTAACTCTCATATTGAATACATTTACCCTTTACTATAACATTCTATAAAACTATATGAAAATAAATAAAAGTTGAGGAGCTTACATAGAACTGTGCTCTGTAAATTAGAGAAAACAAAAATACTCACCAATTCTTGTTTCTTGTGATTGGTCTCAAATTTATCATTTTGGTCAATCACAGTCTTCACTAAATAGGAGATCTGCCTTTTGCAATTTTTTAATAGCCTCTTCTGCTTGGTGCTTGCCACTACTAATATTATCCCGTTCTTCCATCACCTTCTCAATCTGCTCTTTGTTGCGATTAACAGTAGACTGAAAATATAAGATGATTCCAGTTGACATTTTTATCCCTATTTGCAGGAGTTAGTCAGATAGCTTATCTGATCATCCAAAGGTTAACAATATCGGATACACTTTTACTTAAAGAAACAGAAAAAAATAAAAATAAATGAACATTCTTAATATTGTCAGTTTAATATTAGATTTAACAGAAACATATGTTTAAAATCGATATAAAAACTGACCTCTAAGCGATGCCGTGTTGAGGTTTCCAATTCCAACTTAGATTCTAAGTCTCTGACTTTGGTCTCTAATCTTAATGCCAATAGTTTATTGACTGATTGATCTTCAACAGTTTGGACCTTGCTGGCCAAATCAGTGACCTGGAAACACAAAAACTCCATTAGCAAATGTTCATCTTTGATTGTAACACAAATAAAATATTTTCAGGGGGTTTTGAACAAGTTATTAATTTTGAAAGATCTAGGATTCTATATTTTTTTTTATATGATCCTCTCATAAAATTCATTTTTTTTTTTTTAAAGATATCCTACAGTAAACATTTTTCTTTTAATTTTAAATAATTTTTTTTTTTTTGCTTGTCACTTTGACTTTTCTGCAGAAAAAAAATCTAAAATTTTCATTCTACAAAACAAAATTTACATTTTGTTTTTTTTAAAAAAACATTAGCTTCTAAAACTTAAAAATAAATAAAATGAAATTTTCTGATTTATTTTGATAATTAATGACATTAATGATTTTAGACAAATGAATAGATCTCAGCTCAAGAGCTTCATCATACATTGCAGATAAGACATCAAATTAAATGGAGAGGCCAATGCCTCCTTCACAGCACCATGGATATAATGACAAAGTAACTATTTCCCAATAGTAATTTTCAGTTTTTTGGACAATTATATGTAGTAACATCAATTTAAACCTTGATTAATATTATTTATTGAAGAAACATTGCTAGTTTGAATCAAAATAACAATCTGGTATCAAATTTGAAAAGTTTAAGTGAAATATTCTTTTAGTTCTGGTTAATAAACAGCTATCATAATTACCAAACAGATTTTGACTACAAAGTGGTTTAAACATTAAACACAGCAGAAATAAATAATAATAAAAAAAAAAAAAAAAAAAGTCAGAAATGGCCAGGACAAATCGGATTTCGTTACCTCATATTTCAGTTTGTCTCTCTCATTTTCAAGTTCCTCAATCTGTCGAAGTTGTTCTGACATTGTTAGCTGATCAACTGATCGCTGGATAAATAGAAATGTAAGAATCAGAACACATTCATTTAGCACAGATTCATGGCATATGCAAGAGGATGAGATAGAGAAAAAAAAAAGGAAAAAGGCTTTTAGCTCTCTGATGACTGTCAAAGCAGTTTTTTGTACATTAAACAGTTTGAGAGTTTTGGGGCAACCAGGAAACTGTCCACACAAAACAAAAATTAAAGTTGGTTAGTTTGGTAACTTATGTATTGGTATCGGTTTCCATTTTTTTTCTTGATACTGCCATTTTTGATTCAGTTTTTCGGTTTTTAATTTTTTGGTTCAATCTTAAAAATATACATTTGGCTGGAAAGAAGATAATATTTCTAAATATGTAATTTGTATGAATTTTATTCATCGAATTATTTTTTTTTTTTTTACAGCAAGTTAAAACGGTATTTTGCTTTGAACAGCTGAAAATGCAAAATATATTTTTTTTAAATTTTTTCCAGCATTAAATTTTACACATTGATCACTTTGATTTCGCAAAACAAAGCAATCTTTATCAATATTCTTGAAATTGTATATTCAATTAGAAGACGCAAAACAAAGCAATCTTTATCAATATTCTTGAAATTGTATATTCAATTAGAAGACACCTTAAACTACAACCAGGAGGAAGCGAATTCCTTCAAAAATTATAAAGCAAGCAGGAAGAGAAAAAACAAAAATGATTAACTGATAGTATGTGTGGTAAAAGAACTTTTGAATTATTGAAACTACTATCATGTAAAATAAACACCCCATATACTTTTCAACATTTGTGTGTTGTTTTTTGAAACATCTGTAATTGTGTAACTGGTGCGTAACGAGTCAATATTTGATTTTAAGCAAGGTTATAAAAATTTACAGACATACATTAAAGACCACTGGAATTAAAAACCCAAAAACCATGAATTGGGGTGGATAATAAAATATATAGTCAGTTTAGGCTTTAAAGGTAATTTAGTCATAGGATTCATGGCTTGGATTAAGGTTTATTAAACTTTTGAATAAACTGTCAACAATAAATAACTACCATATTAATTAACAAATTAGTAAAATATGAAAGAAACTGTTGCATAAAATATTTTTTATTTGTGTCTTTGGACAACACATTTTTCAGAGAGAAGAATTAGTTTACGATGTGGCTTTTAAAAAGCCAAAAAATGAAAGCCCTCATCTTTAAAATAATTAAAAATATGTCAATTCCAATTCTTTTCTGGTACAACAATGTACTGTTATTGGGGTTTTACAAATAAATTTTTTCTAAACAAGGAAAATCAAGGAGTTATTTTTCCCCTAAATAAATTTGTTTTTATCTAGCCAATACAGTTAAAATTAAAAATGATTAAAAGCTTCTAATTTAATTTTTAGAGTGTGTAAATTTCCAAATCTGCGAGTATCACCAGTCTTTTTAGATACACATTTTAAAACTGAAATTAAAAACTATTTTAATCATTTTAATATATAATCTAAATGTATTTTCACTAGATAAAACCATATAGATTTATTTGTAAAATAATTAAATGAATTTGTTTTCCTGGTTTAGAAGAATCTTATAAAAAAAAAGTACTCGAACACACTGAATAATTTTTTTTTTGGGTTTAAAAAAAAAAAATGTCTTGCAGTTTTGAAAATATACACATTTTAAAAATGTGACTGAGACTTTATTTTTTAATATCTAATTTTAGGTGTATTTGCTAGATAGAAACAATTTAAAGAACACAAACAATTTTAGACTAGAGAGACTTGCTTATCTGGAAATATACACATTTTAAAAGTGAAATTAAGAACTATTTTAATTATTCTTAATATCTAATTTAGGTGCATTCTTTAGATAAAAAACAAATTTATTTCTAAAAATAAATCTTCATTCATTTTTCTTGTTTACAACAACTTTATTTTGTGATTGGCTACTGGCTTACGAGAAAATAATTATTACCCTTACAAAAAATCTGACTTCATAAAATTTAACATTAAAACGAAACTGGCAATTATTTTTTTATTTTTACTTGCTATTTTGTTAACTTAATTTTACCACAAAACTAAAACTAGTCAATTAAATGTTTTTTGTTTTTTTTGTTCAATCTTATTCTCTTACAATGGTATAAATGTTGATAAAATCTAATTTTTATTAACATCTGAAAAAGTCGTTTTCAATAGTGTTTTCTTGGATATGGTCACTCAGTAGTGATAGCACTAAACCGAACAATTTTGGTTTTGTAAAAAATTTTCATGTGCTTTCATGGTGTGAACATGAAACTGATAAAAGTTGGTTTTTCAGTTAAACTGCCCATCTTTAACAAAAATATTAGACATTCTTTTAAGGCCACAATCCTTTTAGCAGGGATGGGAAAGGACATATAACTTATTTTGTATACAGTTATTAACAAATAAATTTTCTTACTTATATAAGTGTGTGTGTGTGTGTGAATCTTAGAAGAATTTTGCAAAGTTATATTTCAAACCACATAGAGATCTGTTGTTATAATACAAAATACAATGTTTGTGTTTTTTTTTTTTTATTACTTGACCTCCCCACCCAAATAAAAGTTTAATAATGTAAATGATGAACGTCAATTAATATCTCCCAAGTCAAAAGGAACATACTGCCGAAATCAGAGTTGTTTCCCTTAGATGAACAATATCGATTCTGAGGAAGAGTTTAACTTTTAGAGAGATCTATAGCTAGTAATGTTATTAAAAGAATTTGATTATGAACAATACTATTTCCTTGCAATTCTCTATCAAATAAGTCACCTGTTTGACTGCTGCAGTGTATTTAGCCATCACTTCATTCATATCTTCTTCTGTCTCTTCTAGCCTTGTTTGGATATCAGTGAGTTCTCTCAACACAGTCATATAACGAGTTTCAGCCTGCAACCAAAAACAAACGTTAAAAACAAATCAAAAGATAAGAAATGCAAAACTTCTGGCCACAAGTTAAATGGAACTCTTTGAAATAGACCAGTTCTTCATAAGGTTTTAAAATGTACAAAAGAATCAGCAACATCTGAACAAGGGCTACATTATATTTTCTTTGTGAATAGATGCAAATTATTTCCAAACAAATATGCTTAACTTCTCTGGTCAAGATTTTATTCCTTGCATTAAATACAAAGTTTAAATATTTTCATATGTCAAATTACTATTTGGCCAATTTTTTCTCTCATTTAATCTCTAGGAAGTGGTGCAGATTGACTCAAAAATAGGTTTACATATTGTGCTTTAATAAGATATTAGTTGGGTTCTACGTTCCTTCATTCAAGGAATTCTAAACTCCAACTGAATCAGCTATTGAAGTCCCACTGAGTGGCATAAAATCATTCTTGTGATTTCTTTGTGAGGTTTATAAAAGAACAAAACATTTCAATACCAACACACTAAAATAATTCATTACTGATAATCAATTACAATGACCTTTGTTGATAAGTCCAAGTTTGTGCTGGATATTTTGAAAATGTATGAACTATCACGAAAATATATTCTTTCATTCTACAGATTTACAACACAATTGTTCTATAATAAACAAACACAACATGTCTAAATTGTTTAATCAGACATACTTAAATGAAAATACGCTGTCAAAATATACAGAAAATACCTGTGTGTGTATTAGAAATACAGCATTTCAAAAACTGCCAAGATGAAGCTAAAAATCTATGTCTTTAATGACTAACATTACTGATAAAGATTGGAGATATTTGAAAGTACTTCAACAAAACCATTATTAACTTTAGACAGTTTTCCATAAATTTGATCCAAATGTGTAACAACTTGTATACAAACTGGAAAAATATAATACAAAAATTAAACAGACTGTTGGCCAATTTTAATAAAACTTATTTGAATGTCTTGCTGCCTATGTTAGACACTAAAAAAAAATTAAGTTTCTAGCTATGGAACAAACAGAATCAGCCATAGAAAAAATAACTTTGTTAGTATTAGTAAATACTAATGAAATATTCTTGAGAATAAACAGTGAAAATAAATACTTTGTATGTATATTTTTTTTTTTTTAAATCATTATTTGCTTTTGTATAATAACTACCCTTCTATTTAAATCCTGCCAATAGAGAAGCTACGGGTAAAGAAGAGCTGCTCTTCAGATAGAAAATAGTAAAAACGACATCATTAATTTTTGTAGAAGAGAACAAAAACTAAAGAGGACCAACTCACATCTTGTTTGCCTTTAGACATTTCTTCTATTTGTTGTTGGAGTTCCTCTAGTTCAATTTCAAGGTTCTTTTTTGCCTTCACTGCAGAAGCAGCAGTGAATTGTGCATCTTCAAGCTAGAAGAGGAAAATAAGAGTTTAAATTCAATAAAAAAAATATGGCTTGATATATATATATTTTTTTTATTTACAATAATACATTCTTGGGTATATGAACAAAATTTATTTTACATGCTTAAATCAATTAATTTGCTGTTATATTTTTTTTTTTTTTAATTTTTTTTATTTATTTCAGATTGAAATAAAATGAGAAAGTGAACTCTCCACCTTTTGGCAAAACTAAGTGAGAACATTAGAGATACTTTATTAAAATTTTTTTTGTTTTGTTCAACCCCCCCCCCATCATATAATTCTGTTTTTTCTTTAGTTAGTCAGTATGTATATTACTCTCAGAATTAAAGGACTATTCTGTTTTGATTGTGAGGAAAGATGGAAAAGATATATCTAGATGCAGGATAGAAGATAGAAGAGGCAATAATGATTTTCTGTATTTATCATCTGCTTCAGTGAAATATGAAAACTTAAAAAAAAAAAAAAAAAAAAAAATTAAATCTTTCCATTTGTACCCTCTTACTTCTTTAAATAATGACCTGCAGCCATATTTATGATTATTATTGCAATATTTGGCTGAAGTTGTTAAGCTCAAATAATTAACGATGCAATAGGGGAACTTCTACATGTATTTTGTATTGATGGAATTTATAAGATTATTATTAATTAAATATAATGATACAACCAAAAATCCAAATAGGAAAGTTGTGAAACGTTCATAAGTACAATTAGTGTTTAGCATTATGCAAGTAATATACTAAGTTTAGACATTTTGCATAGTCACATAGTTATTTTGTTGACATAGATTTCACATATTTGTGAATTAAAAATTCCTAAATCACTATGAATTAATCCGAATCAACTGTCTACTGACCTGGTTACGTAGTTGTCGAATGGTAACCTTAGAATTTTCTGAGCTCTGTTGCTTTTGTATCACTGTCTCAGCATCTCTCAGCAGGGCTTTTGTTCGGCGCAGGTCCTTCTTCAATCGTTTTTCATTATCTAACACAATAAAGACATGGGATAAGGTGAGAGGATAAAGTGCTATATAATACAATAATAACACTGTCTTGTAACACGATTTTATAGACTCTTAGAAACAAAAAACATTGTCTAATAATGCAGAAAGATTCATCTAAGATATTTTAATAAAATTTGTTATTTAATAAATCATGGCACCTTGGTCAGCAAACTAATCTCTTTAGCCATTATTATAATGTTAGTGTTCTAAAATTGGGATCTTGTGTTACACTAACTAAGCTTTTTTAATAACTTGGATATTATTTTTCTCTGCAATTTAAAAAAATAGCTTACTTCTGATTGAAATTAGCAATAATTGACAGTAATTTCTATAAATCAGTACTGTTTGTGCAATATTTAAATGCAAAGGATTGTAATTTTCTGAATAGCCACAAATCCAATTCCTTATGAATAAATTAATCATTTTTCTTTTACTGCCATTCTTAATGGGTTTTCATAGGTTACATTTTACTATTTTAAGTTTCTTTGGTGATAAATACATATATTAAATATTTGCTAGTAGGATGTATAATAGCATCTGAAAAAAAAAAAAAGTGGAGATAATAGGACAAAGTAGAAAAGCTTTTTAACAATGCGCTTCGCCAACAACATCTGTTAGGTTCAGCATTTTCAAGTTGGAATGAAAAGACAAAACTGTAAGGAAAATATGTTAGAATTTTTGAGGATTAAGAGTGGCAATAAAATCATCTCATCAGTTTTAATGATCAGAGAACAAAAAAAGAAACAAAAAAATTACCTCTGATGAGGTAATTAATTTATTGCCCCTCTTACCCTCAAAATTGCAAAGCATTTTCCTTATACACAGTTTTGTCTTTCATTCCAACCTGTAGACACTGAACCTAACATACGTTTAGCACTGCATTATTAATATTACTTCCCCTTCCATTACATTCTTTTTCAAGGCCTATCAATTGCAAGTATCCTTATTGTTAATTTCACTCAAAGTTGTTTTCTGTTGCTATAGAAGGATATGACAACACAACTATGAAATTCAAAAACACCATTGTTCAGGGATCAGTCACCTTCAGTGGCAGGATAAACTTTTTGTACCACAAATGAAGTCATACAGAGTGATAGTGGTTAAATACAATTGGTAAAAGTTCAAAATACTTACCACTGTTTCGTTCTGTGTCACGAAGAGTGAATTCCTGGATTTGTCGTTCCAATTCCCTTTTGTCTTGCATAAGCAACCGTTTGTCATCATACTCTTCTTCTAATTGGCTCTCTAATTGCTTCAACTACAATTCAAAAATATCATACAAAACGTTAGAAAATCTCAAGTTTCCAATATGAAGAAGCAAGTATTTTAACAATTATATAACCACTATATGGAAAAATAAGATTACAACACAGAAATTTGTTAATCCTTTCGCCGAACAGAAAATTTTGTTTTATCTAGGAATCAGAAGCCTACTCAGGGGAAGTCACTCCTGTCTACCTTTTCCCAAAAAGGGGGCTTAACTTCTAATTTATAAGCAAACTCAGATTACACTGTAACAAAATTTTGTTCTTTGGTCAGAAAGTTATTTCGTAATTGCTTCTGTCTAGAAAGCAAAGGAAATAACTCTTATTTTCTTTCAAACTGCTTTTGTGACCTGGACATCGATGTTTTGAAACTAACCTATTTTCCATTACATTCCAGACAGATTCATCACTGAGTTGCTGAAAGAGAAGTTTTTGAAGGTGTCAAAAATTTCTAAAACATTTTAGTTGGCAATATAAATACAGGGAATGTAAGCTCAACAGTTCAGTTTACTTCTAGCTGTCAAAATGCAAACAAGTCATTGTTGATAGATGCATTCATCACAGATGGCACCAAGAGTTTGTAAGCATCAGGCAGACACATTTTATTATGTCTGTGGCAAATTTATCAAGACAAGAGCAAAAAAGTACTCTGTGACAACATCTGTTAAAATGTCCATGGCCTACAAGGCATATTTTGGCATGCCTATCAGAGATCAAAACATCCTGGGAACCTCATTTCACCTGCAAATTCTGGTAAAGAACTCTAAAAGGTAAGATGGAAAGTTGTGCTTATTTGGATAATGGAATTTTTAAGTGTAAAAGTTTTGGAATTTTTTTAATTTAAATATTTTTTTACTTTTACTTTTTTAAACCAGTGTTATTGAAAAATATGTATTAAATATGTTTCAACAGTTGCAGATTAGTATCCATAGTATCATGGATGTTTTCTATACTGGATCACTGGCAAGATCCATATAAATATAAGGGATGTTCAGTATTCAAAATTCTGTATTTGTGTGGCATTTGCTACATAAATGGGGCACAAAGTCAGAATTTTACATATCCACAAGTTTTAAAAGTTTCAAAAACAAAAATGTAAGTTTTTTGGGTTTTTTTTTTTTTTAAGATTTTTCAATAACACTGGGTGAAATATATTTACATTTTTATACTTGATATAATGGAATATGCATACACCTGTGTTCCCCCTCACTGGAATATGATTGGCTGGTGTCAGTCATAAATACAGACGGATGTGTACGTACAACAGAGTTTAAGTCTATGACGACGCCCATTGGCTATTCTATTGGTCTACACTTATTACCTGCGACTACGACAAGTACCAGTCGATTACTGTTACCGTGTACTACTTGGTTATAGTAGCCAAACCCACTTAGCTACTTCTATCAAATATATCCCTTTACGGGACATTTTTTTTTTTTTTTTGCTCTTTTGCAAGATAGTACAGAGTGGAAAAAATAGTCATGAAATTCGCAATCCCATGAATTTAGAGGGCATCAACTGACCACTCCAACAATTGCTTCTGCATAGTGGACCCTTCCAAACTTTGAGCTGGCAAGAATGTGCCTATCATGTATCCAAACATTGTCATCCATCGTCCCCACCCACCGAAGTGCCACAGTGCCCTGAGCTCCCTGTACCCACTCCTCCAAAGACCAAAAAAAGACCTCAACAACCTGATCAGAGATCTTGGTCTAATGCTGAGCTTTTGACATCGAGACTAAAGCAGTGGAATTTGTTAAATGAATGTATACAAGTTGAATATCAGAGAAAGCGTCACCATTGTTTGTCAAGCTTTTTCACCTGTCAAGATAGGCTTTGCTTCTACCACAATATGACCAGTCTGTTCAAGGCAATTACCTGTCACCCTAGCGAGTGGTGTTTCTTCACTGACAGCTCATTCAGGAGCCTCAAAGCTTTGTTCCTTCATAATAAGAACATGTATCCATCTCTTACTTGGCTCACTAGGTGAAGCTCAAAGAGGAATACAGCAATGTCAAGATCTTGCTAGATGCATTGAAATATAAAGAGTATGGTTCAGAAACTCCAAAATGGTGGCTTTCCTGATCCAAGTTTCCATGTTATCTTTGGCTTTGGTACACTACCACAGGAAGACTGGCTACTGCAGACTGCATTCAGTGTGGGGAGGCACACTGTCAATTGGGAACCACTGTTGGAACCCTGGAAAATATTGTTTCCTCCACTGCACTTGAAATTGGGCCTTATGTTACAATTTGTCACAACTCTAGATAAAGAGTCTGCAGCCTTCAAGTACCTTCAATAGTTCTTATCTAAGTTGTTTGTGGCAAAAGTCAAAGCTGTTTTTTTTTTTAATCAGATTACAAATAAAGAAGATCATAATTGTGCAAGTAATTCTCCATGAAGCTCACTAGGATGGAGAAAGAAGTGTGGAACAGCTTTGTTACAATGGTTCAGGGCATCCTGGGGGAATCACAAGGCTCAAAACCATGTAGAGCTTGTTAAGATCCTACTAAAGAACTATGGCAAAATGGGCTCCAGGATGTCCTTCAAAGTTCATATCCTTGATGCTCATCTTGATAAATTCAAGGAGAACATGGGGCGCATACTCAACAGCAAAGTAAGCACTTCTACCAGGATATATTGGACTTTGAATGCTACTACCAAGGATCGTACAGCAAAAACATGATGGGAAACTATATTTAAAATAATTTTACAGTATGAGTGTAAATCATAAAAAACTACTCACTTCTAAATTTGTTGTGGTCTTTCTTGTGTAATTTTAGAATAAATAAATGCTAATTTTGAATCATTTGTCATTTTGTTCCTATTTTGTATGAACAAAAATGTTCATATTTGACAGTTTAAAGGAAATATTAGATATTTTCCACACTTTCTAGGCATAAACAAATAACAGTTGCTACCCAAGGACAAAAATCATGTTACACAGTGTTATTAATGGATACTTCAAGTCTAAAGTCAACTGTTATCTATCCTATATATCCTAATATACACATACTTCCTCCTTTTATGTTCGTACAACAACCTCATTTAGTAACATTCTAGGCTCCTGAGTGAATGCTTAGTAAAATAATAAATCATAATAATAATGGGTTAAGATGAAAATTAATGAAGCTTTAAATGGTAAATTAACATCAACATTATATTTCAAAGTAAATTTTTTTCATAACCACCAGATAGAAAGAAAAAAATATGTGTGAGCAAATGACAAAATTAAAATTTAATAAAAGGTACCATTTTAGGAGTTAATATAAAATGTGTGCCAACTTGAAGACATGAAAATTATTCATACCATGATTATTAAAATGAAATGCTTTATTACTTCAATGCTAAGTCTGCACTTTCTAAAAATACCTTAAAATTCAAAAGGTACATATGACAAGAAAAGAAGACTTACCTTTTTCTGTGTTGAGTACCTCATGTCCTCTAACTCTTCTTCCTTCTCTTCTAATTCTTTCATATTTTGTTGGCGGAGATTCTGAATATTCATCTCCAGACGTAATTTTGACTATGCAATAAAAAAAGAAATAAATAATCATTTTAAAACAAATAATTAATTTTAAGTACTGTAAATGAACCTAACATATGTACAGATTTATTCAAGAGTTATGTCCCTTGGTTTCACTTAAAATAATGAGATAAAATTTGTTGGTTAGCTTTTTAAAAATGGACTTTTATTTTTATTAACCACTACAAAAATATAAAATAATTGTATGTGTGTGTGTGTGTGTGTGTGTGTGTGTATAAAAATGTATGTTAGTTAACAGTAAGTGTGAAATCAGTTATAATCTTGACTACTCACTTGTTCAAGCTGCTGTATCTGGCCAGCCTGGTCATCAAGTTCTTCTTCTTGTTCAGCAACCTTGGCTGCCAATTCCTGTTTGGCTCTTTTCAACGCCAGATACTAAAAAGGAAAGGTGAATGATTATTGGTCAGAACAAACCAAAAGACTGACAGAGAAAAATGAGCATGCAAAGTAGGCCAAAAAAATTAAAGCAGTGCCGGGAGGTGGGGAAGTAGTGAACTTGAGGGGAAACAACTACTAAAAGTCAATGGTGGACAAATAAAAAAAAACAAAGTACTAAATTGCATGAATTTGTATTCATTGGTATTTGAAGAAATACATAAGGTTAATAATTTGATACAGAAGAATATCATTAAAACAGGAATGATGTGAATGAGTGTTATTGAAAGTTTTCAATATATATATATATATATATATATATATATATATATATATATATATATACACACACATTTTTTTTTCCTAAGGGGAAACCAGTCTGTATGAAAGCTGATCTACCACCTGAACTAGAAAAGCCAACAGTTACAGAAACTAGTAAAAAAAAATTAGTTATTGACAAGGATCCATCTAATAATTACATTCAAAATAAAGCCAGTTCTTTAGAACATTTGATTTTAATTAAAATGAAAGTTTTTTTTTTTTCTTTCTAGGTGAATGATTATGAAATCTGCTGAGAAGCAAAATGTATGTAAAGTAGTAGCTGATAAAATATGGAAATCATGGTAGAAATTAATTTAATGACAATACCAAATGAAATAAACAAAGGCTGAAATTTCTGTCTGAATTTCTGGGGTGAGGAGTTATTATTCACACTATTGTCCTGATCTTTGTTGTTGTTATCACAATTTTTCAGCTGTTGTGCCCTCTGGCCTTCATTAGGTATATATTGATTTAGGTAACCTACAAGGAATTCTGAACTGAACTCTTTATTTAATCTACAGGAGTTGACTGTTCTCATTTCACTGCCCATGTCTAGTTCTTATTTTTAGTATTGCTTGCCTGGGACAATAGACTAATGGATCAAAGTGCTGGTTCATGAATTTGGTAATAAAGTAATTGTGAGTTCAATCCTTAGGTTAGGCAGTATGTACTTAGTGCAAATTGATGAGCAATAAGAGAGTAGTACTAAAAATAAGAACTAGACTATATAGGAAACATTTATAGTTGTGGATGTATTTGAGAAAAATATCTGTTGTGGTCTTCAGTACATTATAAGTGTTTTGACTTTCAGCAATACACACATGAATTATACACATGTACAAAAATTAGTGATAGAGCAGCAAGAGTCTAGCCATGTTCCATCTGGGGGGGCAGTTGGCTTGAGGAACATTGACAAAGTTCAATATTGTTTTGTTTTTTTCTTTTTAATCATTTCACCCCAAGCAAAGTGATAATGCCACGATGATGAATGTGATTATTGGGGAGTGAAAGAGAATGAGAAGAAGACTTGAGGGAGGAAAAGGACAATAAAGGGACCAGATTAAGGAAGACAGAAGATGGAAATTGATGTTGCATTTAAATTTTTTAAGATTGTAGGTGGCAAAGGAGCAAGAAATCAGAAGGGAGTTCCACAGGCAAGAAAAGAATTTATTAGAATAGGACAGATAATTGCATCTAGCTAGTTCAACATTAAAATGGTGAGACCTAATTACCAATCTAGTAGCATGCTTAAATTCATGCAGACAAGGCACTAAGAAGAACAGTTGCTATGAAAGTATTTGTTTTCATGGCAAGAGTTGCCAGTTTCTCAGTTAAACTTTTGTATTTTGGTGACTTGGTTTGTTAAGAATGTACAGCATTCAATTCGAATATAAAAGAAAAAAAATTTGCAAGAAATTAAACTCACAAAGACATAACTTGTGTATATTCTAAATAAATAGTATTTTACTTCTTTGGCATCAACATTTTCTTCTTGACTGACATATTTGCAACAGTATCTGTCTATATTTCTGAGATGAGGTATTATGTACATTATTCAGATTATTGTCCTCATCTTTGTTGCCATATTTATTACAACATTTTGGCCGTTGACCTGAAGAAGGCCAGAGCCTACAATGGCCAAAACATTATAATAAATATGCCAACAAAGATGAGGACAATAGTCCAAATAATGTAAATAATGTATATTTGCAACAGTTGGACAAAATTGTCTTCTTGTCACCACTTGATGACATCTTCAGTTTTCTTTTTAATTTATGATACTGTCAGATTATTTTTTCTTTAACCACGAAAAAAAAAAAAAAAGAAATCCTATGGCTCAAAGGTAAAGTTTATCTTTAAATTTGTGTTTAAAAGATACAGTATATTTTATGATGGTGGGAAGTTATTAGGTCTTTCAGTTCAAATACTATGAATGTGCCAACTTGAAAGAGTACACTTGACCTATATAAATTTTTTCCACTAATGTTTCATCTGAAAAATTTTCAATCTAAAGCACTGACAAAATGAATTTAGTGAAAGAAGTTTCTACTTCATCCAACCAATACTCAAACCATTTCTATCAACATTACTATTATTACTGAAGATTTACAAACATTTTAAAGACATTGTTAAAAACTATTATTTTAAACTATTATTTTAAACTATTTTGAAACTTGTATATGAGATTCTCAGCCCAACAAACTTCCCAAAATTCAGTATTCTGAAAGTAGGTTATTGAAATACTGATCTTGGAAAGACAGTCACAGCAACAACATTTTAGCATCTATTGTATGTCGATTTATTTTATAGTAAAATTTTTTATGATAAAAAAAAATTTTTTTTATTCAAACCAGACAAATGATGAGAATGCAAATAAATTTGTAACCCATCTATACATCATTTCATAATTGCAAAATAAAACCTGAATAATTTAAATAATTAAATTAGTAAAATTCAGATTGTAAAACGAAAAATAAAAGATAGGAGTTTAAAAACCTAAAAACGGTTGGAAAATGCATCACCTGAAAATAGTTAAAATAACTTAGAATTAATGATTTTGCTGCAGGGGAAGTGGGGATTTTGCAGACTGTTTACTACCAGTTATATACTTGTGTTAAAAATTATTAGAACACACTTTGAAAAGGGTATCAATAATAATATTTTTGTAAACAAAACTTATCTTTCACAAACTTATTCACAATCCTATAACAAAAACAATTTATCTCACACAGTGACACTGATGCAGGTTGTGAAGCATGTATATAAAATTTGTTTTTACTTTTCTGAATTACTGATAAGACAGAAGGAAATACAGGAGCAAAAGAACTAGCTAGACAGATTGGTTAAAATATGCTAGAATTTAAAACCAATTTTTATTTTTTATTGTATATTATTACCAAAATTAACGTTAAACTTTTGAGGAAGTCTTTATTACCACAGGAAAAATATTGGAATTAAAAATGAAATTTTCAATTAATAGCCAAATGGAATTTTTCTTAGAGTAAGCCAGTGGAAGTTTGACATTGTTTAGCAACTATTCAAATTATTAACAGAGAGAGAAATAAGCTATCATTCTTTATGCATTTTCAAAATCTTCATAAAATATCCAACCGTGGTTTTCAGCATTTTTTTTTAATCATTTTGAAAGGCATTTTCAAAAAATGCTAAAAGCTCAATATTAACCAAAAAGATCGACAAACAACAAAGACTTCATAAATGGAAGAAAAGTAAAGTTTTATCAGTTTACAAATTATAGAAACAAAAAAAATCAGAAAAAAGTTTAAAGATTGTTACTAAGAAAAAAGGTAAATAAAGTGCAGTTAAAATATCAAACTGCCACATTAATTTGTTTCTGATCTTAATTTGACAGATTGCAATAGGGTACAAACAGAGGATATTGAACAATGAAATAACAATTTTTATTTGTTAATTTCATATTTACTAATGCAAAAATAAGATTTAAAACATCTAGGAAGTACCTTACATCATTCACTATAAATGCCATAATTTTGAAAAGTGAAATTACCTGTTTTTATAAATTATTCAAGTCATACTTGCTCCAAATACTTACCTACAGTGGATAAATCTAAGTCAGTCACTTCAGTTTATAAATATGATGACATGGGTAGGAAGAAAAGAAATTCATTTTTTACTTAGAAATTGTATTCACTTGTTTCTGTGTTTGACTTTTGACACAAGTTTCATGCACAATTTAAGAGAGAAGATGGGGGAAAAAAAAAAAAAAAAAGTTTGAAAATTTCTTCATGAAAAAGTGTAGAAAATGATTGCTGTAGTAACAATATGCCTTTTGGGTGGAAACAGTTTTGAGAGAAAAACTGGGAATAAGAAAGAGTACGAGATTGAAGATAGGCCATAAAAAAATTTAAAAAACAAAAAAAAAAAAACAAAAGTAATTACTTTAGATTAGCAAAACGAACACAGAGATAGTAGAGTTGGGCTGTTTTGCAATTTAAAGGCAGCCTTTATATTTAACCAAAGCCCTCCAGGTATGTGAACAAGTCTTGTAGAAATGCATATATATATATATATATATATATATAGAGAGAGAGAGGCGGACAGGATAAAGATTAGTATAAAAGGTAAGTGACAATGTTTGTTGGTACAAGTGAATACAAATTTCTGGTTTCTCCCATGAAATGCTTTAAATGTCTCCGCTTTAAAATTTGTAATAAAAATGTCTATTTTAAAGAAAAGAATCATAAAAGAAAATTTTAAAATTTAGTATATGAGGCTGACTTAAGAAAAAAATAAGGTAATATTTAAATAAAGATATTTACTAAACCAATTCTGATACAAAAATTCCCACTAGGAATCAAACCTGCTCAGAAAAGTTAAAAACTATTCTATAGTAAGCATTTATTAAGGTCCAAGTCAATATTTAAGCATCCATGCACCAAAATTTAATATGGCTTGTTTTAGTGTGGATAAGTACTTAATTGTGCTGAATTCTATCAGCACATTCCTGCAGGCATCAGGGCATAGTACTGATCCTGTTCCTTTAATACAATGGGGTGCTGCTGACTGGGAGGCAGATATCCAGTATGTGTATATATATATATATATATATATATATATATATATATATATATATGTGTGTGTGTGTGTGTGTGTATACAATTATTATTATTGACCCATGTCCATAAAATTGGCAACTTCTATGCCAGGTAAGTTTTAACATCTTGTAGTGTGTGGTTAATTAGAAAAAAGAATGAAGTTTAAAATGAAAGAAAACAGAGTAATGAAAATAAAAGTGTGATAATGAGAAAACAATTTTTTTTTTCCTCACCTCTCTGTCATCTTTCCCTCCTGATTCTGTTAAATCATTTAAATCTTTTTCAAGCCTCTCAATCTTTTCAATGTTGAACTCGTTGTCCATCTTTAATTTCTACAAAGACAAAAATAATTCAGTGACAATAAAAGACAAAGATTAAAACAAAAAATAAAGAAATAAAAAGTAAGAGAAATCAGGATCAAGTTTACAAATAACAATTCTGAATTGGTTATAAAAATTCATGAATATTTAAAAATTTTATCAGTACCTAATAATTTTTTGCTAGGACATTATTTGTTGCAGTCATATATGTATTATCAAACTTTTGTCTTCAATTTTAAACTAAAAATACAATAAAAATATTTAATGAAAAACAGAAATTTCAATGTAATTTTCATTGAAAAATACTTATAATTCAATAGCATTTCCATTATTTTAATTACTAATTATTCGCACCCCCACTTTTAGAAGGACTAAAAGCTGGCAATGTACAATTAAAAAAAATGTAACAAAAACAAGGTTAAAGTAAATAATTGAATACTATTAGAATAGAACAATTACAAAGTATTGACAATATGGAAATATTTATAACAAATATAGTCATATATCATTACTGACACGCACATTATAATATATATCTCAGGGAGAAATGCTTGATATCAGGAATGGACAATTTATAGATAAAAACAGTGTGGACATAGAAATTAGCCATCATCTAAACTTCTGATAATTGTTTAAGATATGAACCTTTCAATGTTCTCTAAAATATATATATATATATATATATATATATATATACACACACACACACGCATGCATGCATGCATGCATGCAAAATTCGACTGAATGTTGCTTAAGCAGAACACATTGAAACCTCAAATTTTGGTCCCTGTAAATGATCATTCTTTTTAAATGGATTAAAAGTTTGTTGGTTTTTTTTTTGGGGGGGGGGATTGATTTAGAAAGTTGATTCTGTTATTGCACACTTGGCCCTACTAAGCAGGTATACCATGTAACCAATCTTACATTTAACAAGAATCTATATATTTTCACAAGAGAAAAGAGACAGAAAGAAAATATAGAAATGTTTTTGCAATTCAAAATACAATAAGTAAACAGAAATTATAAAAAAATTTTCTTGTCTTAATTTCAGATGAACATATATTTTAAAAATAAAAGAAATAATATCCAAATCATTATTCTCACCTGATCACCCTTCATGTCAGCAGAGGAAAATACAAACGTATACACAGATGAACAGAAGAGAAAAAAAATTATCTCCAAATGACCTGCTTTTCTCTTAAGCCAATTTGAAAGTCAAATTAAAATAAAAGTTGACAAAAAGGTAAATAACTGGAAATTCTTTTTTTCCACTTTTTTTCTAAGAGATATGAATGTTGTACTGATTATCCAATCAAATCTAAATCAAGGTTCTGTTTTTGTCAACAGGCCTATGTTCAATCCACAAATAAATTAAAAAGCCACATGTAGACAACCACCGAGAGATTTGTAATAAAACTGACTAATAAATTTCAAAGTTCCAACCTATTACATCTCACAATTCATTTTTATCATCAAAAGGATAGTCATCAGCTGATGAGGACTTTTGCTTTCTTGTCAGTCACAATAACACGTATATAATGAGTTATGTGAAAACATGACAACCAGTAACAATTGAGCTATTTAATTCAAGTAAAAAGAACAGTTTTTATTGTGGTCATGTGTGACAACTATGAACAGTGTGAGAAAGAGAGAGAGAACATTTTTTTTTGTTTTTGTTTTTTTTTTTTAAATCAGTTTATGTTAGAGCCAACTGGATATTGGAAGGAATACATATTCTAACTGCCTTTACCATTTATTTCATTAGCTCTCTCTTGTTCATATATATATATATATATATATATATATATATATATATATGTGTGTGTAAAATGTGTATGTATATATATATATATATATATATATATATATATATATATATATATATATATATATGCAATTTTATATATATTATTTCAATATCATATATGAATGGTACTTATTGGAAAGCACTCAATATCAATCCAACTATGTATATATGTATATATAAAACTAATGAAGACAATGAAGGGAGAAAATACTTTAATGATCTCAGTCACTTATAAATTTTAACGTCAACATGCACCAAGACAAATTACATGTATTCTAACTTTAATTTTTTTTTTTTTAATGCCAATTGAAAATTGTCAATGGAGAATGATTTATTTATAAGGTATGTTTTGTTGCCCCTAAAATGTATTTTTCCCATTATTTACTATGCTCAATCACGGGAATTATTTTTTTTTTCTTTTCAATTCATAAAAAAGGCTTTTCTTTTAAGAACAGCAATAACCAAAACCTTTTGATTTGCAATCAAACTTTCAATACATGTGAAGATTTACTTTTTGTTTCCCATTTGAGCAGAAAAAAAAGCAGATGATATATTATTTTATTTCATACACAAATTATGTAAAATTTAGTTGTAAGTTTATTGCTGCATACTAATATGTTATGTATAAAAAACATACTACAAAGTGAAGCAGAAATACCTCCCACATAATGCTAAGACATTAGTTAGATGAAGACACCATTGCCACTAATGGCATACTATTATGTGGAAGGTATTTCTGCTGTACTCTATAGTATACTTGTTGTATATATAAATAAACAGAAAGGAAAATAAATACCACATACTAAAATAAGTAACTCTTCCTTCACTGATCTTCAAAAACCTTAAATCTTTCATTTTAAAACCAATGTCAACTGAAAAGTGTCAAAAGATATATTTGATAAAAGTAACTTTAAAATGAACACTTCTTATTAATCTGTATTTGATTAGCATAAGTGCAACTGATTTGTTTTGTTAATGTTTATTTACATCTGTAAAATATCATCAGATAATGTTCTGATAATGATGATAATAATGACAACTTTTCTGTCTAGGATTTGTGTAAGTATTGGGAAAAGTATACATAACTGCTGAGATTTTAAGTGCATGCCTTTTGAAGAGAATAATAGTAAAATAGGTAAAAGAAAAAAAATGTTATTTTTGTTTATTATTTCTACAAGTAATATAGATGTTAATTACATCTATGTGTAGTAAGTACATAACCAGTTCATTATTGAAGTAATAAACTTAACAGGCAATTGTCATGTCACTGGAGACATTTGTTAGGAGTGCAGGTAAGTTGCATATATTGCTCACCAATTTAGTCCAATTTTCTGACATACTAAATAGGATAAGAGAGTCATTCTCTTTTTGTCCTTAGCAGTTAAAATGAAGTGAAAAAATGCAAAGGATGACCTTGGAAAGATTATGTAGATGAATGGATGGTTACTTGGATTAAGTCCAAGAGAGAAAAAGGATTTATCAATGGCAAATGGAGTAGATTAGCATAGATGTAATAAAAGAAACAATGAGAAAGCAAAGAGAGAGAGAGAGAGTAAGGGAAGAAAGGTAAGTAAAAAGGACAGAAGAGGAAAAAGGAAGTAGATAGAGTGTGAGAGAGAAAGTAAAAAGAGAGAAAGAAAGTAGATAGTGAGAGGAAGTTAAATAAAGAGAAAAAGAAAGTAAATAGAGAGAGGAAGCAAAGTAAATAGAGAGAGGAAGCAAAGTAAAAAAAGAAAAGAAAAAGGGAAACATGTCAGAGTAAGTAAGAAAAGAAAGTGTATGTAATACTAAAATCTCTGCAGCCATTTTTTTTTTTTTTTGCAAAAATGAAACTAATTTGCTTGTACATTATTTTTAAAAAACAAAGCTGAACAGTTATTTGCACTTTACTGAATAGATGATTTTAAACAAAAAATTATTTTACACTGCAAAGAGATGAAACTGCACTCCACTTTTTTTCATAAATGCAAAAATGGTTACATGTCATGGACACGTGTTTATCCATAACAGAATTATATTCAAGTTTCCTTTTCAAGGGTGTTTTGGTTCAATTCTTAACTGTATAAATGTTAACTTATTCCCCCTCCTCCTAAAAAAATACCTTGAATTTAATTTACACTTTCTTAACATAGCCTAATATCTTTTCTCTTTGAGATGGGAGATGAACATTGTGCCACATCCTGCCTTAATGGTCAGGTCAGGTAAATAACTCTTCACACAATGTGTTAGACAATGTGTAGACATCTTCCCTCCATAAATAGGGAATATATTAAAGCAAAAATAAAATAAAATTTTCAAAGTATTTTTAAAACTCTTAAATTGACACTTGTAATTTATATTTTTCTTAAATTATTTTTGAAAAATTTTGTTTAAATTAGATTTAAGAGACTTAAACATCTTTTTTCTTTCTTTTTGAATATATTTAACATTGATAGATTTTGGTTTGCACGTGGATCTGACAATTAATAAAAGATAATCACAAAAGCAGTTTTAAAGTGAGAAATATTAAACTTTTATAGTGCCCTTGTTGATGATTGAACTTGCTTATTAATGATATAATAAGCATCAGAGGATTTAGTGAATGAAGATAAAATTAATGATGAATTGTGTCAAAAACTTGTAACATGAAAACAAAGTACTTTTGACAGAAAGATTTTAAGCCTAAAGAAAAAGAATTAGCAATAAAAAAAATGCTTATGCCAGCAAGGTGATTGAGTATTGGTTAAGTTAAAATGGCTATTGAATGAGAGCACTGAGTGATTTGACATAAATTTGAGATCATGTTTTTGCCAAGAAGCAGAAAGATACTTGTCACAGTTGGAGTTTCTGTCCCCACAAAATAATTCTATTCCTAAAATATATATATATATATATATATATATATATATATATATTTTTTTTTTTTTTTAAAAACAAAGCAAGTTGCTTTATTCAACATAAAAATATATCAATAATAAAGAGAGGAAATATTTCACTCGCTTATGAGTGGAGGTGGCCAAAGAAACCTATTATGGCTAATGTTAAGTCAGTTATTTATAGAATGTATAAATTTATAATTATTTGTACAAAGAAATAAAAACTAATTAGCAGCAAAATCTAATTTCTAAATAAAAGCATATATTTTTTAACAAAATAAAAAGGTATTTCTTGGGTATCATTATTTTACGCAGTAATTAGTAATATTTTTATTACCTCTTCCAAATGTTGATATTTATTTCCGCATTTGTAACAAATACAAAGAAATCATTATCATCAGTGAACACAAAAACCCCGGCACACACACACACATACACACACACAAACTAAATTACAAATTGAACTGAAAATTACTTTATTCTTCAAGCAAGAGCATTTTAATGGTAATTGTCCAAACAAAAATCTCATGACAATGAGCTGTTTTTGCTGTGTTAACACAGTTGCAAATAGGAATCTGTCCAATTTTTATTTTTATTTTTAATTATTTCATCCCAAGCAAGGCAGTAAAAGCCACTAAGATGCAAGGGATTAACTGAGAGTGAGAAAATATGAGAAAAAAGGAAAACAATAAAAGAACAGGGATTAAGAAGATAGAAGATAATGACAGACATTGCATTTAAAGTTTTGAAGTTTAAAGGTCATGGGAAAGCAAGGAGCCAGAAGAGAGTTCCACAAGCAAGAAGTGTAAGAGAAGAAACTGTTACCATAGAACTTATGGTAACATCTAGCCATTTCAACTGTAAAATGTAGAGACTTTGCTGCCAATCTAATAACATGCTTAAATTCATAAAGTCTAGGTACTAAAGAGGAAAGTTCACCAGAATAATTACCATGAAGATATTTATAGAAAATGCACAGGGAAGCTATGTTAGAGTGGTGGGAAAGTGACTGAAGGCAAGCTGCCAGGTCAGAACCAATAACATTGCAGATTTTTTATATTTTATCAAAAATTTCCAAATACATAGCAGAAGCACCAGACTAGATGTGGCAGCAATATTAAAAGCATGGACAAATGGTAGACTTATAAATGTGCAAGATAGCTTCTGGCAAGAAAAATTGTTTTGCATGAAACAATGAACTAACTTTCCTAGTGGCAGTCCTAGATTCCATATAATCTTTCCAATTCATATCAGCAGAAAATGTTATCCTGAAAAGTCTCAAGGAGCCCCTCTCCTGGGATTAGCATCAGCCATGCTGATGGAAAGCAAAGAAGGTTCTATCAGATGATTAAAAGAGAGCAGTTTTATTTTGGAGGAGTTAAAATTAACCAGCCATTTTTTGCCCAATTAACAACAGATTTTAGGTTATTTTTGAGATCAGTTATCCATTTTTCCTTACTGAACTGATCAGATTTAACATGAAGACAGGAATAAATATTTGTGTCATCAGCATGAGAACTAATGATATCAGGAATGTTGTTGATAAAAATTAGGAACAATGTAGGTTCAAGGATAAAGTACTGGAGAATATCTGAATTAATACAAAAAGATCTAGAAGAGTGGCCATTCAAGATAACTTTCATTTTGTGATTTGATAAAAAGATTGAATCAAATCAAAAATTTGTCCAGAAATACCATAACCTTTCAACCAGCATGGCAAACTCTGTCAAGTGCCTCCAAGATATCCAAAGCATCAGCCAGAACTTCACCATTCTTATCTAAAACTTGATAGGCCCTTTCTGAAATAACCATTAATACATCATCAGTTGACCCAGAGAAGCAAAAGCCATATTGCTTATCTGAAAGAAGACCCTGTGAGATGAGATGCTTAACCATTTCAGAGTTGATCAGAGTCTCCGTTATTTTGCCAAAAAGCAGTAGAAGGCTAATAGACCAGATAGTTTGCCCAAGTTCTTAAATAGGATTTCCAACTAGTAGGAAAGCAAGCAGCAGCCAGGCATTTATTGTAGAATTTAGAGAGAACAGGAGCCAGTTCAAGAGCACATTTCTTAAGACTATTGCAGATATCATTAAGTTCACATGCTTAGTGGGGATCAAGTTTAGAGATGATAACAGAAACCATAGAGTTATAGGCATATAAACACAACAGAAACTCAGTAGGAAATCAGGCAAAGGTATTTCAGATGAGTCAAGAGAAGACATGGAAGAGAATTTACAAGCAAAACATTCTGCTTTATCAGCAGATGTTAACACCTCAAATTAAGAGAAGAGAGGAAGGATAAAAGACTTATTTAACACACTATTAAAAGAGTCACCAGTAGTCAGGAGAACCAAACTATAGAGGCTATACAGTGCCTCATTCTATAAGCAAAGAAATCCTTGAGAACATGTTTATAATTATTACAAGCAGACACAAAGAAATGTCTATTGAAATTAAGGGGATTCATGTGGACTATAGTGGCTGAACAGGCAGCTGTGAATCAAGATAAAGATTGTGATTTGACCTGGAGAAAGTTCAAAAGCATCAATGTCAGTTTTAACCCAAGAAGAAAATCTCTGTGACAATTCTCAATAGGAAGATTAAAAAATATCAATCCAAGGTGTGTTTCAAAGTTTCAAAATGAATCCCAATCAGTACACTGATAGCAGAATGAAGTCTTGTGAATAGATGGTTCCTGTCTCAAAAGAAATATCAACAGATACTACAACATGATCCAAATTACAAAAAGGAAAGAGATATGATACTTAACAAGAGCTAAGAGAGGAGGTAAGAAAAATTATAGATTATAGAGTGGAAATGAGTAAGAACGAGGCAAATGAAAAAAATGTGGGTACATGTATAGTTAAATGTAGATATAGCTTTCAAATTATCATGAATTTTTTAAAATTAATTTGAGGGTTTACAAGATTAATAATTTCATTTATCACACTTTTTGGCACTACTTAAATAGAGTGGTCCTCTCATAAAACATGGGAAATGTTTTAAGGGAATAATTTTTGTAGATTAGCATTCATTAGACTTTCTTCAAGGATCCAAAAATATTAATTTTTTTTATTGCCTAACCAAGAAGGGATTTAAAAAAAAAAAATATGATCAGATTTTGGGAAGTGGGTTGGAGCTGTAAAATCTTCCCTAGGATTCAAGTAAGTAATTATAAACATAAAAAAAGACTACATTACTTCCAAGTTTATATTTAAACAGTAGAAGTGTGGCATGATGGAAAAGTCATTTGTTTTCCTTTCAAATGCTCATATCAAAATCCCAATTCTAATATTTTCTATATATCTTGATTTAGCATGTTCTCTGATGAGTAAAAGAAAGTAACATAGGCTTTTCTATAATAAGAGAATGGTATATTTTACAAGAACACAAATGTAACAACTACAGGAGTAATAAATACTTGAAAATAAAAGCATACACAAGTCAGTTTTACAAATGAGAAAAACTTATTCTAATACAACAAAATCCATTCCTCCCAATTGTCTCCCTTTTTATATTGATAACTTATCAGTTTATTGCACTTAATACTTTTAAATGGGGATTAAAATAAATTTATACTCTAGCTACTTTTTTTATATATTTTTTTTAAACTATCATCCTTATGTTTGTTTCATTTTTCAAAATAAGACTATTTACTAAATACCATATTCACCTTAGGAAAGTTTGAGATTATATCAAAATAGATGAGTGGAGAGAGTGATGTCCTGCCTATTGAGGGTGGGGGCTGAGAATTGAAGAATACAGGTATGTTTGGTTTCAGATTTAACCACATTTTTTTTGTGATGACCAATCAGAAAGATAAAAAAAATCATATAGCTTAATTTACATATTTAAGCAGATACATATTCATGAATGGCTTAATATATTTTATATATATTAATATGTATAGATTTATTTGATCATTTACATAGCATGAATGGCTTAATATATTTTATATATATTAATATGTATATATTGTAATATATTATATATATTAGATTTATTTTATCTTAATTTACATATTCCTAAGCAGATATGATCATTACAGTAGCATGAATGGCTTAATATATTTTATATATATTAATATGTATATATTGTAATATATTATATATATTAGATTTATTCTATCTTAATTTACATATTCCTAAGCAGATGCATTATTAGCATGAATGGCTTAATATATTTTATATATATTAATATTATATTGTAATATATTATATTTAATTTATTTTATCTTAATTTACATATTCCTAAGCAGATATGATCATTACAGTAGCATGAATGGATTAAATAAAACTAAATCTTTCCACCGAGATGCTATTGAATGAATTGACCAGTTAAGAGTGTAGGTTGTTATTGTTCAATATATTGGTACCTTTGTTGTCTATTTTGCTTAAAGTAGTTTATAACATACAAGGATAATGGTAACAAAAACAGTTACACTCAATTAAAATATTTAGTCCGATACTAGCAAAACCTGTAATACCAATTAAGTGATATTGCTAAACATGATTAAAGCAATGGACTGATGGCCAAAAACAAATAAGGTTCCACAGCAATTACTGAATTAGTAAGACTTATTACATAATTATTGATATGTATATTTTGACTACCTATAACATAGATGTATTTTTTCTTTTTCACTCAGACATTAATGATGATGATGACTAGTCTTGTGTTCCACATTGTAAAACATCAAAAACTGCTTCAAATTTCCTTTTCTTCAAGAATATAAGATGCTATGTAAGTTGCTTACCATATTCTGCTGCTCCAAGGAATATTTTAGTGCCATCAGTTCGTCTTTTTCTCTATGCAATTTCTCACGATGATTTCTTTCCTCCTTTGATTCCTGAAGTGCCATGTTCAATTCTGAATCAAACCTAAAAAAAACATTTGAAGAAATGACAAAAATAATGAAGAAAAATTAAAATAAAATAGCCATTATCTTTTCTAGTCATGATTTAATTGGTTCTGAAGGAGAATTTGTAAACTAATTCTTTAATTATGTTAACATATAGAAAAACATTTGTTCTGTATTCATAAAGAGTCAATAATGGCAGGGAAAGAGAAAGGAAGCCACTGTCCAATGAGCACAATAGTGAAATCAACACTAAGTTTTTATTTTCTGTTCTCATTTTCTTCTTTTCACAAGTATTTTTAAGTTTTGGCAACTGCAACTAAATTTACTACAAGCATGGGCACACATTTTTTTTTTAATCATTAGACCTCAAGCAAGGTGATAAAGCCACTAAGATGTAAGGAGTTACTGAGTGTGAAATAATATAAGAAAGAGAGAAACATTATTAAGCAGAAAGAACAATAAAAAAATAGGGATTAAGAAAAAAGAAGATAATGATTGACATTGCATTTAAATTTTTGAAAATCAAAAGTGACTGGAGTGCAAGAGGCTAGAAGAGAGTACCACAATTGAGAAATGCAAAATAAACTGTTAGCATTGAACTTATGGTTACATCTAGCCATTTCAACTGTAAAATGAGAACTAGCTGCCAATTTAGTACAGCAATTAAATTAGTAAAGTCGGGGTACCAAAGAGGAAAGTACATCAGAGCACATATAATAAAATCAATATTCATGTGAAAATTGGTGTATTGATGAAGATAAACTCAAATGTCCACAAAAGTCAGTAAATCACAATTTCACTATGAATCAAGTTTACCATAACACGGACACACACACACATATATATATATATATATATATATATATATATATATATATATATATATGGTCTCCTTGCAGATTTAACCAAGAAATAGAGAACATTTATATTATTATTATTTATCTTGGTTTCACTAATCGAATCATTTCCAAAAACCCTTCTAATCCTTCAAACCAGTTTCTGCGGACAAATTTCCTAGTTGCAATCAAAGCTTGATAAATATGTACTGTAAATGAGGGGCTCACACAATATACAATCTCCCATCACCCCAATGGCTAGCTAACCTCATTAGAGAGGATCTCTTTCCACAGATGCAGTAAGGTGTCCCATGTGATTGGTTACCAAATCACGTAAAAGACTTTTTTTGTTTTTCAAAAAAAAAATGGCTGAACAGTTACTGAAGAACTTCAACAACAACAAAAAACTCAAATAATAAGAGTCCTTACTTTCTCTGCTTTCTTTCAAGCTCATTATTTCGCGACGTCTGCTCATTAAGATGCCGTTTAATATCCTGCATCTCAGAATTAAGTTTTGTTGCTTTCTTTTTGCTGGCACTCAAAAGTTGCCGAAAATCTTCACACTCTTGAACAGAGTCATGGTACTGTAAGAAATAAAAAGAAAAATGATATAGCAACAATAAAGACTAACTGAAAGCTACAGGTTAACAAATTTCAAAATTAAGCAAAATCAATTGAAATAAAGCATAAAGAGAAACTATAAGTATGATTAATAATAAATGCATAAAATATTCAGTTGATGCAAAAGTGCCAGTGCTATCTTTAGCATAATGTTAAAGAAATCTTAGAAGTGTTCCCCATTTCCCTTGCTTGTGCAATCAGTTAAATGCATGACATTGTTTAGGAAAATTCATCAGCCTCTCTCTCCTGGTTTGATTGATTTGTTTATTTTATGTCTTACCAACGCTCTGTGATTTATTTAAAGCCAAAACATATTTTTGATTTTCAGTTCGACATTCCAACCACCTGAAGAAGGCCGGAACGTACAACAGCCAAAACATTGTTATATTTATGACAACAAAGATGAGGATGATAGTCCGAACAATGTAAATAGTGTACATAATACCTCATCTCAGAAATATAGATAGATACCTCATTTTCAATCTGAATCCAAAAGGAGTTCTCTTTGCAACACTTTATACAGGCTTGGATATCCTTATGTTGTATGTTTACTTTATTGTCACCATCAGAAGTTGGTAAATGACATGGTGTCTTCCTGGGAGGTGAGGGCAATGCAGAGAAAGTTATTAGAAATTTACATCACTTTCTAAGTACCACAGTTTTTTTGATTTTTTTTAAAATAAAACATAGAATTAAGTTGGATACCAAAATAGATATTTTTTTTCTTTTTTAACATTAGATTTTATCACAAGAAAGAATAATAAAAAAGATGAGTTTGTAGTGGACTGTGGGAGTGAAGATGTAATGAAAACACATGCGTTTATATTTCCTGTTAGAAGAAGGTCTAGCTACACGAAAAATGGTGGACTAAACCCAACAATATGTTTTGTTTGTTTGTTTAAAACTTAACGACCCATCGATCAGCAAGAGATCATTTAAGGTCAAACGGTTGTTTTTTTTTTTTCTTTAAATAAGGTTGAAATGCTTTCAAAAAACTTTCACTTTCCTTTCATTCTTTTTCGACCAACAATATGTATTAGTGTATAATGTTCATGGTGTCTTCCACAAATGGGAAGACGCATATTTTCTAAGAGAGCTTACATTGTAGTCGTTGAAATGAAAAAGAGGATTTACCTCAGCTCCACGCGAGGTCAGATGTGGCACAAGGCCTGAAGGAAAGAGAGATCGAGGCAAGAAGTTTCCCAGTATTTATAGTATAGGGAAAGAGACCCCTGGTGAAGAATTTGGGAATTAAGGAGGAGCTAAACCCGACAAATTTCAGTTGGTAGGGAGTCTGAAACTGTTACATATAAACACAAAAAAGGTGTCTATTGCTATCATTGTAGTCCTTAATTTATGAACAATAAACTTACAACATTCAGGGTTCAACTTGAAGAACTGAAAAACTTATTGCAAGTTTTATTGACTAAATGAAGCATCTAAACATAAATATGGGATTTAAAATTGATTTGATTTGTTTAACAGCATATCGACTCCTTATGGGTCATTTAATGCTGAAATTTAATTTGCTTGTGAGCTTTGAAGAGAAAAAAATTGTATATATGTTATTCTGCTTTCACAATTGGTAGATGATACTCAGCTTCTGTGAATATGCATGTTTGTGTAGACAATTACTAGAGGCAGTGATATGTGTGTTTTATATTAAAGTTTTGCTGATGTTATGTTTTAGAATACATTTTGAGTTCTTTAAGAAATTGTAGGATACTATATGGATTAATGTTATGAAAGAGTTCTTTCATGTTTATTGTTCAATTGGTTTAAAATTGCACAAGTCATTAAAGGAATTAAAACTTAGAATAAAATAAATAGGATTTGTATTGATTTTATAATCCTTTTCAAAAAAAGTTTAAAAAATAATTGTAAATAAAACCACTTTGTATGTAATTAAAACATTTGAGAAATAGCAGTTCAGAATTGTAGTTGATTCACAACGTTTTAAAAGGAATGGAGCTACATTAAACTATGAGAAAAATTAAGAATGTTAATTTAAATATTAACCAGGGCCAGATTATTTTTTTAAGCTAGTATAAGATACAGCCTAGGGACCCTCAAGCTTTTATAAAGCAATGATTTTAAATTTCTAGATGTTACAACTTCTAAATAGTTTCATAAACTGAAATGATATTAATATGACAAGCTCATGTATTGATTGTTATAATGCTGGTGATAAAAAAAAATCTGTTTTTTTTTTAAACTGGGGTTGTGTTGAAATATGTGCAAATTTGTAAAATAGTGTTATTTCTTAAGGAATATTTTTTATTGACAAACAAAAGAATTTGCAATAAGTTTATTTCAAGCTATGTAAATATTGTTAAAATGTATCATGAGTAAAAAAAATATTCAAGACAGGGGTGAGGTATTAGAGGATATTCCCGTCTGAGGAGGACCCCATAATTTCATTAGCCTAGGGGCCGTGAAAGGTCATAATCCAGCCCTGATTTTAACCATTATACAAAAACAACTTTACAAATTCAAAATATTTAAGACTGGCTTGTCACCAAATACTTTAGCTTTAATATTTTGTTTTTAATTATGTCACAATTGTGACTTATTGACAATAAAAATATCATTTGATATGTAACAAATTAATTCTGCACTATTTTTAGAAGATTTAACAGAAAAACAAAATCTAAAAAGTTTGCATGTTAAACAGCCTAAATAAAATTTTAACATATTTAAACCTCTTCATTTAGGGAATCGAAAAAGTTTTAAAAAATACTTTTTTACAAAATATTTTTCAACAAACTATATTATATAAAAAAACACACAAGTTTTTTCAGACATTTTAAAGCATTAATATTTTATAGGAAAAAAAAAAAAATAAAAAAAAATCAAAAAAACATCAATATTTTCTTTCAAGTCAGATATGAAAACATTTTAATGACATTAAAAGCATATATGTATGTAAAATAAATTTTCAAATACATTAAAAGTGGAAATTATTTTGATAATCTTCTTTGTATAAACTTTTTTTTCTATAACTCCGATATTATTGCAAGACATTAAAAATATCTCCGATTTCACCAGAAAAAATTATTTCTGCTATTATGACCTCTTTGCATGGGAAAATTGTTAGCAAAGCTAAATCTAGCTTATTTTCATGAATAAGTAGTGAGTTTGATCCTCACTTAGTTCCCCGTATGAAATTAGACATTAAATAAACAAGGTTTGACATACAGTAAAATCAATCAGCCAACATTTTGAGAAGCTATAACATAAAAACATCAACTGTAAAGATTCCTAAGAAAATTAAACTTGTCAGGATGACCAAAGAAATATCCATATATGAAATTTGAAATATATATATATATATATATATATATATATATATATAAAATAAATAATTTGAATATGGTAACATACTGTATTAAGCAAACGATACGTGAATACAGAAAATCAAATAAATAGAGAAAATGACCAAAATAAATAACTCAACCTAATGGAACGATAGCCATAAAAAAATATTAAAAACTATAAGACTTAAGTTAAAAATCAAACACTAATGATAGTTTTTTTGGGTTAGGAGTTAAAATTGCGAAAAAGTGCAACTTTTAACAAGGTGCCATACTAAAAAAAAATTTGCTTTCAGTAATCCAAAGGTAAAAAAAAAAAAAAAAACTGAGAGTAAATCAGCATTAGTCAGCAGCCACAATCAGGATGGAAAGAGAGAGAGAGAAAGAAAACTTTAATGAACAAAAACAGTAACAATTAGAAAGACAGATTGACAGTCAAAAAGGTGAATAAGATCAAAGTTTGACATTAATACTACTTCTGTTGTTTAAAATGTGTAAAGTTAATCTAGTTTGTGATTCCAACAACTGATACTTCAGGTGTGAAAAAAGTTACACTATGAGAACATACACCCAGTTTTGTATTTATAACTGCAGGAAAGAAAAGACTGTATTATTGAATATAATTTGCGAGGAACAAGAGAATCTCAAAAAACTTGAAAAAAAATAAATAAATAACGAATATAGGATGATATGCTTCTTTTTTCTTCAAATGAGATGAGAAACAATAAATGCTTCAACAAGAAACACTTTTTTTTTTTATAATAACAATATCTTTTCCTGATTATTCCCATACATATTATATATATATATATATATATATATATAAAGTGGATAATTCCACAAATTAAATTTGTTTTTTAATTTTTCATAGTCTCTGAAATGTTTTTAAACCAAAACTATTCGTCAATTTAAGAATTAATGTTTAAAAAATTTTCACAATACAATAAAATTGAAATTTAAAAAATCAAAGCACAACACAAACAAATATTGTTTATTGTCGACTCAGAAATTATTCCATTTGGTTAATTCTTCAATGTTTTGAGAACCAAAATTTTGTTTGATATTGGCTTTTTTTCATCTTGAATTTTATTCAACATTTGAGAACTGATTGTTATTATATATATATATATATATATATATATATATATATAATTTATATATATATAGTTACAGAAACCAAAGATAGATAGGTTTCATTTTCAACAAATTCTGGTCAAAAAGATTGCATTGGTTCCAAAAAAAACTGTCATCCTTCAATTTAATTTTATATTTACACATGCCCGAAATTTTTATTGTAGTTTTTACCCATAAATATAGCATACTTTAGAAACTATGTGTTCATGCTATCAATATGTCACCATTCTTTTGCAATTTAATATTGACAAATTCTGTCTATCAAGTTTTTCCAATAGTTTTGAATAGGTTGTTTTATATAATTGGTAAACTTTCCAAAATTCATTTATCACACATTCCACCAATTACTTTGCTATTGTTGCTGCATTCATTGTCAACCTACTTGTAAATTTGAAAAACTAAATAAAAAATTGGATAGACAGAACTTGTCAATAATATTCAACAAAACATTTGAAAGGATTATTTCTGTTTAAATACACCCTTATATAAGTAGGCATAATATGCCATATCCATTTTCAAATCTCTACATTTTATTCTTTTACTCTCTAAAATATAAATACATATTCTTTTGACATGTATAACAAATAAAAATCAAAGCTATAATTTTTTAGTCGACAAATTAATCATTTAATCATTATTTTTATCAAATTTTAATTGAAGCTATGGTTTGGATATTTTTGACAATACAAAGAATTTCTCAAGTCAGAGTTTTTAAAGATGTCATCATCTAATATTCAAATCAAATATGATTTTTTTAGATTTATTTGACATTTTGTTTTAACAAATCGGAAAAAAATTATCTTATTTTAATTTGGAACCAACTTTAATACAGATTTGTCAAAAAGAAATTAAAATAAAAATTATATAAAAATTTCCATGTAGGTATTGATGTAAAAAATTTTTTTTACAATTTAAAATATAATATATATCTTAATATTTATAAAA
>CAHIKZ030003789.1:47500-113804 GCA_903632075.3 Acanthosepion pharaonis
GGTAGATATATTTATATATATATATATTTATTTGTATATATGTATGTATGTATGTGTATATATATTTATTATATTTTTGTGTGTGTATATATATATAGGTGTGTGTGTTGGAACCTATTATGTATGAGTTTTTTGTGTGTATGTGTAGGTATGGAAACTTTGGATATCATGACTGTTTTTTATATATCTAAGTATGTGTGCATAATAAAAGTCTATGTGTGTATATATGTGTGTGTATTTAGGTTTATATGTATATGTACGTACATATGTACTTGTTATCATAGATATGTATATGTACGTATATATGTTTATGTTTATATATTTATTGTGTGTATTTTCTGTATGTATATGTATATATATATATATATATTTTTTTTTTTTTTTTTTTGTGTTAATTTTTTTTTTTTATATATATATATATATATATATATATATATATATATATTATATATTTTGGATTTCTTTATCCTGTTTTTTCTTTGCCAAATATATAATGAAACTATTATCAACTTATATGATTAATAATATATATATATTTTTATTGATATTTATTGTTTTAGAGTTTTCGTTTTAATATATTAAATAATATTATTTTAAACATTTTTATCTTTATATATTTGCTCCCTTAAGTTATAATTCAATAAGTGGTTAGCATTTATTTAGTGGTTAGCATTTCTGAAATATTTACTGGTTGTGATTTCTCAATGTCTATGCCATTGTGGATGTATGTTTGTGTATATATCGGTGTCTATGTGTATGTAGAGTGTATTCACATTTAACTGTGTGTGTGTATAAGTGTTAGTTTCCACGTCTCTTTTTTTCGTAAAGGGCTGTGGAGTTGTTCATGTATTCCCCCCCTCTTCTTTTTTTTTTTTTTTTTTTTTTTTTTTTTTTTTTTTTTGTGTGTGTGTGTGTGTGTGTGTGTGTGTGTGTGTGTGTGTGTGTGTATCTAATTATGTCTGGATGCGTATGTATTATAATCTGATTGTGTTTTTGTTGTGTCACGCGTGAGTTTAAGACCATATTCACAAACTTTAAAATAAAAAAAAAAACGGAAAAAAAAAAAATATATACATGTATTATCAGATGACCGGACGAATTGTAGCTTTTTGTCTTGTCAGACGTAATTTCAATGAAGAAATGAATTGAATAAACATATATATTTTTTTTTTTTTCTCAATAATTTTGTAGTTTTTAAACTTAATAGTGATTAAATTTGGATTTTTAAAATTGCCAGTTTTTAATTTTAATATTAAATTTTATCATATAAATTTATAATTATTAGTTAGTAAAAATTATTTTTAATATTACACGTATTTAAAGATCTAAATAGCTATAATAGCAGGATTTTGTTGTCAAGCTTTTGAATCTTTCTGTACTTCGTTTTTGATTGGTTATTCTAGCTTTTGTAACAATGCTCCCCTAGTGTAGGATCGTTAATTAATCTGAAACTTTTAAAACCATTTATTTTCTTTTCAACACCATCACTTGATAAGACACAGAGTGTGTTGAAACAAAATGGCTATTTTTGTAGTGATTTTATAACATACTTATGTTATATTATATATATATGATATAAACTAATATTATCTTTCCTATTTATTTATTGTTATTTAAATTAATATATTTGTATTTATTATTATGCTTATTTTTTCATTTGCTGTATTAGTGTTTAATTTGAAAGAACAGTTTTTTTTTGTTTTTTGTTTTATGTTGTTGAAAGTGTATATAAAATAGGAAAAAAAAAAAAAAAAACTTAAATGAAAAAAAAAAAAATATTTAATTCAATTAACATACCATAAATAACAAATGCCTCTTTATTTTATTTGAAAAAACAGTATTGCAAATTAACACACACATTATATATATATATATATAAAAAATACTGTTTTTGAAGCCAAAATTGCTGGTTTTTCAGTGGTTTTATTAAATTTATTGAGCAATCATTTAATTATTGCAAAAAACAGACTTGGAATTTATATAAATATATTATTATATATATATTTTTATATATAATGCATTTTAGTAAGTTTAAATTTCTTTCAATAAAATGTATTACAGAATCTTGAAAAAAAAAAAAAAAAAAAAAAGTTTGAAGAAATATGAAAAATTTTTTTTATTGAAACCAGATTAGATTATGTGTTTCATCTTTTCTATGTGATATCAGAACAAAAATTTTTTAAATATTTGGGAAATTTTAGCAAAAAAAATTACCAGTCTTTTTTAATGAAGATTTAAAAATATAGGAAAATTTTCTTTATAAAAATCTCTTTAAATTTTATCAATATACTTTTGTTTAAAAGTAATCAAAAATCAGAAAAATCAAAAATAATTTAAGACAATTTAAATAATAACCCACATTAAAAAAATTTTTAAATAAATAAAGGAAACTTATTTTGTCATAAATATTTACTTTATAAAAAGAATTTTTTTTTTAATCAAAAACCAAATTGGAAAATTCAAAAAGATAGAAAAAGATATTCTTTAAAAACTGTTGTTACTTATTTTGTCAAAATAAAAAATAAAAGGAAAAAAAAAAAAAAAAAAAAAAAAAACTTAAAAATCTGGTTTTATTTCATTTTTAATTATCTAAAAATACCAGATTAAATTTATTGAATTTAATTATGCCATTAACTTTACATAAAAATGTTCTTAAATGATTTTTCATTAAATTTTTTAGTATAAAATTATAACATTTGCTCTTATTTTGTTTTTTTTTTAACAGTAAACTAAAATTCAACACCATTTCAAAATGCCTCTTAAAAAACAAATTACTCATAAAAAATTAAATTTTATCAATATATTTGTTGTTAAGAATAACAAAAACAGATAAAAATATTAAATTAATTTTATGTAATAAATAATAACATTTTAAATAAATTTTACATTGTGAAACAATTTTTAAGAAAAATGTCTTCAGAAGAAAAGTCTGTTAAAAGACTATTAAAAAATTGGATTAATAAATTATTTCTTTTAAATTTTTACATTTCAGAATAATGTAAAAAAAATTTTTCTTTTGTTAAGAAATACAAATTATACAAAAAATAAATGAAGTTGATCATTAGTCTATTTGCTTTTTAATTTTGGATCAAAGTGAAGAAAAATGAGAAATTTGTTTTTTTTTTTCAATGCAAACAAAATATAAAAGTCCAAAGGAAATAAATAAATCTTATACTTACTCCAATTAAATAAGCTAAAATTATTCTAAATGTAAAAAGCAAAAGTTTCTTAAGCAAACTACAGCAGCAAAGTACTACAAATCAAAACCAACACTAAAAAAACAAAAACTTTGCTCCCTGTGGAATGACAAAATTTGAAATAGGCCTCCAGTTCTGAGTGAGAGATGCCCAATGATATGGCCTTAAATAAAAATGGTATCTAACGATCCTGTTTTAATTGAAAATAATATACAAGCAAAAATACCTTCACACACACATATATATATATATATATGGGATAATGATATATAAATTTTTATATATCAAGAACAGTTTTGGAGGAAAGATGTATAAAAGTAGAAAAATCTTCTGTATGCTGCATTTTGTACACAAACCTAGCCCAATGAAGTCCTAAGAAATAAAACATATTAAACATTATATATATATATATATATATATATATATATATATATATATATATATATATACACACACGTGATTTTTTTTTTTAAAAGGCCAGGCATAAAAATCTATCTGCATGATGATATTAAAAGTAATGACAAGAGGAGAACATTTTATGTTTATACATTTTGTTCCTTGAAGAAATTTATCAAGGCAAATATAGAGATTTTCTTTAGAAACCTAAATTTATATACACTGAAACAGGTACCATGGATAAAAAATAACACTATACATTCAAATTTGTATTAGAGAATGGTCTGATTCCATGTGTATAAATACAAGTTTCTGAAGAAATTTTTTACATTGGACAAATCACATCAATATAAGATTTTCCTCTTGTCATTTCTTTTATTAACCACACACACACATATATATATATATATATATATATACACACACACACACACACACATACATACATACATACATACATACATGCATGCACTCATATACACAGAGGATGAATGTCTTTTTCATTAGAATATTCTTCAGCTTTTTCTATTCTAAGGTTCAGAAAAACATTTATATTCTTACAACAGTATTAAATGTGTTCATCATTGAACATTTTTTTTTAATGAAGATTTATTATATTCTGATCAAATATTTTAACAAACCTCATTTCTTACTTTTGTGATTATAATTTTGCCTCATATTTCTACATAAAACAGGAGAAAAGTTAAATTTCAAAAATTGCTTTAACTTTTTTAAAAGTTAAAATTCTGAAAACATTAACTTAATGTGCAATAAATATGCTGATATACATACAAGATCACAAACAAATTAGTTATGAAGTCTAATAATGAAATGTTGATAATTAGTCTCATGTCTAATAATTGAGGCTTTTAAGAAAATTTCTTGACATTCTGCTAAGTCTGTTAAATACCTTAAAAATTTAAAGAATTTATTTCAAAACCAAATTATTCCTAGTTTAAAAAAGTCAAAAGGTTGTTATTCTTTTTAAACTTATTGTCATTGTGATTTAGTGCTTTGAGAATGCTTACCTTCTTTTCAAGATGTTTCTTTAAGTTCTGTTCCTGTTGTAATTCCTCTTCGTGTTGGTGTTGTAATTGCTGTTTTAGGAAACCAAGTTCTTTTCGGACCTTTTCGTATCTATCTTTATAAACAGATTCTGAAACAGGAGTTGCAGAATGTTTAAGGAGTGTATATAACAAAAATCATGATTAGTTTTTTTAAAAGCGTTCTTTAAAACAACACAGCACCTTATTTGAACCTCTCTCCAATGCTTTCTTATTTCTATGATCTCGTTGCTTTTTCAGAGAGGAGAGTTATTTCCCTTGGACCTGGTTTCACCCCCCCCCGCATCACACTCATTGCCCTGAAATTTCACTTTAAAAATAATAAATGAATAGAATATAATAAAAATAAATAACCTAAAATTTTTGATCAGTTAAAACTAGGAATTTACATTAGCAGTTACTGAAAATTAAGCATTATATTAAGAGATTTTATCCAAGCATTTGAATTATATTGAAACAATTTCAAGTCAAATGATAACAAACCAGTAGATGTTTCTAAAAGTTAACAAATATTTTCAAACTGAAATGTTATAATGAATAGAGATTACAAAATATATATATATATATATATATATATATAATTATTATATGGTCTGATTTTGTTTAAGCATGAAATGGACTGTTGCCGTTGGATGTTGATCTCAATGTTTTTTATATTTACATGCACTATCCCTGATATCAGCACTTTAATATAGCATACTTTAAACTATACATTTTTATCACATATATGTGTGTGTGTGTGTGTGTGTGTGTTCACCCAATACAAGATAAGAGCCGCTCAAGGTAGACGGTTACTAAATGTGATTATTGTATCCACAGTAAAAAGAAGGAAGTTCAGATGATGAGAATTTGGTTAGGTGTATTGGAATATTGGAAAGGTGAACAGATGAAGTAGTGAAACATCAGCAGAATTTATCCCTTTTGAAACATAAAGAGACAAATGTATAAAGTAACCTAAAAAGGGATATGCAAAAGATATTCCAACTTATGATGAATTGAAAATCTAACACCAAAAAGAAATTAATGGAATGGAAAAGTTTTACTTTACACTAGAACCAATGTCAAAGATTCAAAGAGCAAACAATATTTCAGAAAGAATTTTAGTTCACAGACATAAAATACTCTAGGTAGTTCCAAGAGAGGAGTGTATTTAACATATACACTTGAATAGAATATGACACAAGGCTATGTTTAAAGTAAGGGGTTACTTTATAACAATTCATGAATTGTCTGGCTCTCTCAGATGCCAGGATTAACCTTAGCCCCTGCCCCCATTAGAAGAGTACTTTAGGTTGGGGGTTCTGTTGCTGAGAATATTATATTCAGTAATTTCTGGTTCCTAAACCAGAACAACTGCAAATAGAGACCGAGACAGAAATTTATAATCCCCAGAGGAAGAGTTCATTTCCAGAAATGTTGGTAAGAAGATTTCACAATACAATTTTATTTAGTAGAATGCCTTGTTATATGTTGTTGTACAACTTCAATATTTGATAAGAATTATATCTTGGAAAGAATTATATCTTGGAAAGAATTTAAAAAAAAAAAAAAAAAAAAAAAAAAAGAAGTATACATTTACTTGTTCTACATTTTAATGACAATCAGTTACTTTTTACTTAATTTAAGCTTAAATATGAATTTATATCAAGTCATAAAAACAAAATCAGAACAAAAACAGGAGAGTTAAGATAATATCTTAAATCCAAAGTTTTTATTCAAAAGCATTATCAATTATGCTGTTGCACATGTAGCAGAAAGGTTACATATTTTGCTGCTAAAATAATGTCATGTAACAAGCTTTTACTTAAATACTGTGTACATATATTCTAACCATTTTCAAATCAATATTGCCGTATATCGAGTTATCTTTCTCTGCTAATGAGGATAGTAATCTCATCACTACTTTTTTTAGACTGTATAGCTATGAATTATTATACACAAATTAAAATATGATTAGATAATTTGCTTAAACTTACCATCTATATTCTCCTCATCATATTCTCCTTCAAAAGTTGTTGCTTGCCATAACCTATATTGCATGACTTCTCGCTCCAGTTTATCATTTTGTTGTCTTGCCTTATTGTATTTTGTCTATGGGAAGAAAAAAAAGTTATTTTAATATTTTTTTTTTATTATTAAAATAGTGTAAATGAACAGACATAGTATAGTGTTATCGCTATACTTATTCTTAACTACAAATCAGAACATTCTTAAGAAAAAGAAATAATAAAGGAAGAGGCTGTTCAGATTAACTGATCCTCTCAAAATTTTCATATATGAAAAAAAGAAAAAAAAGAAACAGTTAATTCAACTAAACAACGATTATATATAAGATTTAAGATGGAAGCTGACCAGTGAATATAAAAAAGCAAGAAAGAATACCCCGTCAGTAGAATTTTAAGGTGTTAAATATAGAATTATTTCCCTTGTTTCAGACATTTTTTTTCTTCTTAAAGTCAGATTAAAAACCAAAAGAAACAAGTCTTAAGAAGAGCAAGACTTATTATAACAAAAATGTTTCATTTTACAATTGGTGTCTTCCATACCTCCACAGACTGAAACCTTTTTTTTTTTTTCGGGATGAAATAAGCAGTGTAAGTTTCAAGGAAAACAATTCAATACAATTAACGATAACCATTTTTTTTGTTGAGAAAAAAAAAAATGATTTTATGGTTATCCCATCAATTTACATTTTTACATTATTAAAATTCTTTTTTAAATGCTAATGAAAAGACATTTTAAAAGTGGACGAAATATTTATAGGATGCCTTATTTTTAACAACAGTTTACTTTAAAGAAAACAATTATTGAAAATATTAGATTTTCATTTCAATAATTGAGTTTAATAAACTACTCACCCAATTGAATAAGAAAACGATGACAAGACCTTACAAAATCTGAACCAACAAGAAGATTGTTTCCGTTCACTTAAAAGAAGTTTTCTTTTTCGATTAGTAGCAGACAGTAGTAAAATATAAGAAGACAAAAAACAAAACAACTTTGTGTTTTGATAATTTAAAGTTTGCATTTTATTTTTTCTTATGTTCATTTTTGAACGTTAATAAGCGCGCAATATTTCCAACTGTGTTGTCACAAAAAAGGATGCACGTTATTTTTAAGTCACTAAACAACGCGAAAGAAAAATAGTTTCATACTTAACTTATTGCTTAAATAAATAGTAAATTATCAATTTTAATTTTGATGTCCATCGAAACAAAAACCGAAGAGTTTTGACTTTTGACTGACTGACTCATTCACTAAATGAATGACCACAAAAATAAAAAAGTACTCGTTAAAAATTGTGACCCCCTCCATCAGAGTTACTGGAGTGTTTTTGTTTCTTCACTCCCATTCTACAATGAAAATGTGAGACCGTAACTTTGTGGATCCAGCTACACATGTTCAAGACTATTTCTGTTGAAATTAATGTAGCAGTATTGAATTGCAAGAGAAATTCAAGACAATGCCAACCGGGGCGAACAAGCAGTCATAGTCGTTCTTGCACAATGATGTTTTTGACCATATTGTTGCATATTTCTCAATTCAATTGTTACTGTTTTAGAATAAATTCCTTTTTTGTTGATAATTCATTTATCGATTTCGGGACCGCAGTTGAATCGAACAAAGACAATCGTTTAAAAGAAAACTAAAAGAAATGTAAAGTTTTTATGATACTGCCCAACAATAAAAAGACTTCCAAGTTTATAAAAAAAAAAAATACTAATAAAATCGAGTTAAAAAAAGACATGGCTTTCAAGAAAACAAAAGTTAAAAATTTTCAAAAGTTTTATTTTAAAAAACTGAAGCCCCTTTTTTGTTGATATAGCACAACGCCTCAAATATCGGTTAAATTAATTAAATTAATTACTACACGTACTTTTTTTTTTTTTTTTTTACAGGTGCTCAATATTTAAGGTAACGATTTAATTCTGACACCGCATGACCGGTGCCAACTTCGAGGATGAAAACTGGTTATTGACGATTTCAGCAACAGGAACTTTATATTTTAACAAACTTCTTAGCTGAGTATGACAAAGCTTTGCTCACAAATACGAGACACCTCGTTGTAGTAGTACTGGCCTATGAGATGAGCTTATTTCCATGTAGCAGTAAATTCAGAATTTAAAAAATAATAATATAGCAACAACGCAAACTTCTCACCCCCGCCCTAAATAAATCCAAGATTCTAAAAATTCTAATACGAAGTTGAGAAAACTAGGCATGTTATTACTCGCAGCTATACTGATAAATGACAGTTTTTAGCTAATCAAATCTATTTAACTATTGATTGACTTTCCCATTGTCAGTTAAAAAAAACTACTTAATTTTTTCTAATGTGCAGAACAATACTTACACGGTTTGTAGATCAAATTAAAACATCGAGTTTTTTCGATGCCCATTCAAGATGTGGGCGCTCATTACTCGCCAGGTTTTTTTTTTATTCCGAGATTAAATCTTTATTAGGATCATTCCAAAGTAAAAGGCAAAGAAAAACGTTGGCCAAGATTTTATGAACAGGTAGGTATTTAACGTCTGCATTGCTTGCTATTGGGCTTCAGGAAAACCTTGTTTAGCGAGCGAGTTTGGTTGGCTATTAATAGTGAGTTCGATCCTCATTGAGTACCTCATACTTGTGGCCTTTTTACTTATTAAATTTTAGTTTCTCCCCCCCCCCTGTATATTTAGCAGTAAAAAATGTTTTTATGAATTCATTCTTTTTTCAATTTTCATAAATCTGATAAAATTTGATAAGTATCCTTATTTATCCAAGTGACTAACTTCAGGAAGAAACAGTTGAAATTTCAAGAGCACATAATGAGGAAAGGGTGCTTGGGAAATTTGATACACACAGAGCAGATTGAAACAGAAGAAAACAATGCATAGCCTACCTAGCGGGCTTGAGTAAATTGATGGCAGAGCAAGGTTTAGAAGAGAGATAACAAAAAGACAAATTAAGAATGACAAATGACAGGAAATTGTGGAGAGCCATAATCACCAACATCCTGAAGGGATATGGCAAAGAAGAATATGTCATCCAATAATTTATTTATTTATTTTTTTTGTCAAATTACTGCTTAAAACTGAACTTGTACTTTTCCTATGCATCTATCTCAAAGTAATTTTATTTTAATGTTATTCATTATTATGGTATGGTAAACTTAATTGCGATAAAATTAAAAACTTCAATACTTTAAATCGCCTTTTTTTTTTTGTTACAGAAATGTTACAGTTCGTATTTTTATTTCTATCATTTGACAGTTGCTATTGGTTAATTTTTTTTTTTTTTGTAAAACAATTATGACATTTTAAAATTAATATTCAATTATTAAAAGATTATTAAAAAAAGTGATGGCAGGTGAGAAGATTTTAGAGAAATTTTCATCCATAAAATAGGTTAAATAATTTGTTTCAGAGTTTTTTTTTTTTTTTACTATCTAAATTAACATATCCAGTTGTGAAAACTTGTTTGATTGGTGGGATAAGGTCCAGCATAACAGCCAATTTATTTAGTAGCTAAAAAAAAAAAAAAAAAACTTACTTATTCATGAAGACTCTTTATGGAGCACAGAGCCAAAACTAAGCAAAGTTTGTTTTTTTTTTTTTTAAACTAAATGGTCACTCAATAGAAAGCCCAAGAGCCACCAAGGTAAAGGAATACTACATGAGATTGCTGTACAAATATAAGAGGAGGAGATAATTGAAAATTATGAGGACATGTACGATAGTGGTTGACCCTAAAATTGAAGAAGTTAAGATTGTAGTTATCAAGAAAGATTTCTTTTGGGAGTTTGTTCCACAAAGTAACGATTTTCAGGAAGAAGCTGTCTGAGGGGAACTTACATTTTACCAATGGAATACGAAGTAAATGAGTTAGACCTGGGTATATAGCGTGGTGCATACTAACTGTAACTAAGGAATGTAGCTCATCTGAACATTTATCATGTTAATATAGTAGTGATAGGCTTGCAACATTTCATTTGTCAGGAAGGGGCTGGGGGAGGGGGGAATAATAATTAATTTTCCACAAGGTGGCATAAATGCTTTTGTCAAGGCTGGAACGTGTGTACTGGGCATCTTCATCCTAGATATGGTAGACATGTTATTTTTTTTTTTCTGATCTAATTTTTGTAAAGATAAGCCTGGTAGGAGGAGTCTGGTACTTTATAGAGTGGTACAAAGAACAGATCATTTTTCTAGCATCTTTAGCTGCTTTCAGTGGTACATTTTAAAATTCTGCTGCCATTTCAGTAGCAAGTAATTTTTTTACTGGTCAAAGTATGATCTTAATAGCCATGAAAGACTGCCTTACAGAACTAACATCCTCTAACGGCTCTAAACTCATAGCTAGAGGAGGGAGGGGAGAAGAAGTGGATTTTTGTCTTTCTCAAAGATACACAAACTATCCCAGCCAGAATTTGAATTCAGTTTACAGAGTTCATTTACTCTGCTGTTAACCGTTAGACCAACTACACGTTCTCTAAACCATTAACAATAGAAAAAGATTTTCTGACAAACCTGAATTTCCTTGAGTTCCTTCTCCAGTCGCATACGTTCAGCAGTCTCTTGGTCAAGTAATTCAGATGCATGACTCGATGTTGTAGCTTCTTCAGCAAGATCAGCATTCAGCTCAGAAAGCTAAAAACAGAAACACAAAAGTAACATTTTGGAAATGTCTTTTTTTATTTTTTATGTTACAGTGTAACCCGGATATAAAAGAATTGTTGGGACTGGAGAAAAAGTCTCTTATATCCGGGTTTGGTCTATTTTATATACATTAACACAGGCTCTAATTTTGGACCAGAGAAAATCTATCTTATATCCGGGTTACACTATACAATGTAATGCTTACTTAAAGACAACAATTTTGATCAAACAACAAAAAGACCAAAATTTAAGATACTCTTCAGGAAATAAGAAATTCAACTTTCTATAATATCCATTGAGTAGACAATAATATAAGAGTGTATATATATATATATATATATATATTAGTTAAACCTAGAGAGCCAGACAAACCTACCAAGGTTTCACCTAAGCAGATAGTCAGGGAAAGCTGGCTAAATATTAATAAAATAATAATATGAATTAATAAAAATTAATAATAATAATAAAAATTAATAATAAAAATTATATATATATATATATATATACACACACACATACCAATGAAGTAACAACTAAAAAATCAGCAAATTTTCTTTGATTGAGAAAAATTTTTCTCAAACTTACAATAGTGGCCAGTCAAAAATAAAAAATAAAAGAAAAAATCAAAACTGAGCTGATGTTCAAATATAGTAAGTTGGTTGGTTTGTTTAGCAGCATATCAACACCTCTATGTGTTATTTAATACCAGAATCTAAATACTTTGTATGCATTTTTTTTTTTTTTTAGATAATGGTTTTCATGATACAAGTCTTACTAATTAACCCATAGTTGGGGGGGGAGAAGAGGTAGCTTCATACACTTCCCAACTGGAGTTTGAATGCAGCTCTCTGATTAACAAATCCAAACCATTATCCATGACACTACCCATACATCCATGCTTACAGCACCCGGGATTCTCAATCGGTCACCCATCTAGGTACTGACCAAGCTTGACGTTGATTAACTTTGATGATTGTATCGGAATCAATGTTTCAATAAGATGTAGTTGTAAGCCTCAAATACAGTAAAGCACAAAATATAAAAATCAAATAAAAGATAACAAATATAAGATTTTTATTGATTTTTTTTTTTTTAAATATAAAACTTAGGATTTGTATCATTACTTAAGTTGCTTAATTTTTATGCAAGAATTAGTGCACAGAAAAGAAAGGCATTTCAATGTAACTAGTTGAAATGGTAAAATTCTTGAATGCAGCTTAAAATAACATTTAGTCACTCTTTTCTTATTTTTAATTTTCTTTTGTTTGATAATTTTATTTTGAGTTACTTAAACCATACTAATATCAGATTAAGATTTAATCAAATCAAATTGCTTATAAATAAATAGTAAAGTACCAAAAGTAGGTGTGTGGACAATTATAAATTTTCTCTCTATGATTTATATTATTTCACATATGAAATACTTTCAAGAAAATAGCTCCTATAATTTAAAAAAAAATACAGTTGTATTCATGTAATTCAGCATGTGTAGTCTGACAATGCCCATTGGCATGTTTTGAAACTATTGTCAGTATAGTTTGAAGATCTATCACTAGAGTTCTTGGGTTTGTTTTCAAACCTAAGTTTGAATTGGAAATTAACAGTTAAAAACCGGCTGAAACTAAATGCATGTTTTTAGACAATTTGAAAGTGAATTGACAGACTATGGATTTAATAACTTTTGTATTTATTTTGGTATAAAATTAGACTTATTAAATTTTCTGAATTGTACCAATTATTTTTAATAGACTAATCATTTCCAGTCATGATAATTTAATGTTAGATTATATAAATTACATTAAAAACAGTTTTATAAAGTAAAAAAGCAACAACAAACTGCTGAAATTTCTGTTTTCCAACCTTTTATGTTATCTGATAATGGCCATACTCTAAAGTTGCTAAATTCAAAACAGGTACAACCTGTACTTATTAATTGGATAATTTTATTTTTATAAACTTCAGTATAAGCACATATTTATATTTCCTGAAAACTTTAACTGTCTATTTGTTATCTATGAACATCAGAAGTCAATAGAATTTCATTTTGGGAGCTTCAGAGAATACATTATAAATTTCTTTTTACTTACTCGGGTATCTAATTTGTCACAGTGTTGTTTGTATTCATTCCTTTCCCGTTCAACTTTTTCAAATTTAACTTTCAGTTGTTCTAATTCAGCCTGTAATTTACAAAGGGCAAATAAGGAAGCATTTATTCAAAGTCAGTAGAACTTACAATTTAAGCAGCATGTATATTATTAAAAGATCAACAATAAAAAAATTAAAAAAAAAAAAAAACACATTTTCGAAAGGAGAATAAAGAAACCATAAATAAATAGATTCAAAAACCAATTGACGAAAATGATCATATTCCAAAACGCGTTATCTAATCTAAGAAGTGAATTAATATTTATGTATTATTACTGAATTAATTAATGTAATATTTTAAGAATGGATATAGGTAAATTATCTTGTTAAGACTCAAACTTGAGTGTTAGGTAGATTCTTTGAGTAATGTTTGCTTTTTATTGCTAGGTACTGGAAAGAGATAGATTAAAAGTATTCAAGGCATTTACCTCTTTGTTCTTTAGCTCTTCCTCCGTGCGATGAACATTGAGCAGGGGCTTCACCCGCACGTAAAGGCGCCACCAGGGCCAATCGCGGATGAGCATGAATTTCTTGACATTTTTCTGGATACAACTGATTGCAGTGTGCTGCAGCTGCAAAATAGTTAAATTAAGATAACAGCATGAATCTGGAATAGGACTTTTTTAAAAAAAACAAAAAACAAACTCAAAAGCAGATGACAGAAAACAAACTCCTCTCACCCATCACTTCAATGAGGAAAAATGCAGAGAGGTTTGAGAACAAACAACATTTAACATAAAGGAGAACTGGGAGTGGGAAATGAGTTTTTGTTGTTGAAAAGTCACAAAGAAATAGGAAATGGCATTTGGTAAATAGCTTCTTGTCCCAAAGAATTTTAGCACATACATTGTGAAAAAGAATAAATTGAAAACAAACCTAATAGCATTTTTTTTAATTAAGGCTATCAAGACAAATACTATTTTGACATTAAGCTCTTAACTTATACTAATGGGTTAATTAAAACATTTTGATAATTGTAATTTGTAACCAAGTTTGGCATGAAGCCTTCTGAGAATTGGGCAGGTTTGGTTAATTAACTTTGATCCTATCCTTGACAAATATATATGCATATAGGATAAAATAAGGAACAAATATGAAATGTTTATAAATTTAACATAACTGACCAGTACTCAATAAAAATACTAACTAGATGATATTCCTGGACATGAGCAGTGGAAAGAGAACAGTTTACCACCATAGATTAAATAAAGGGTGCAGTTCAGAATTCCCTTTAGGTTACCCAGATTGATATACAGCTGAGGAAGGCAAGGGCACAACGGCTGAAAGATTGTCATAAAAATGAGGACAGTAATCTGAATATAAACAGTGTAAATAAATTTAACATATTTCACTTTTACTTAAGCTTCATCAGAATTTTTGAGGGAAATGAATTATAGAGGAGAATCTCCCCAAAATCTCTGATGAAGCTTAAATAAAAGTGAAACATTTTAAATTTATAAACGTTTCTTATTTCTTCCTTATTTTATCATTGTCAGATTTAATCTATGTTTAGTTCCTATATATATATATATATATATATATATATATTATTCTGTTCTATTTTTACCTTTTTGGCCAGTTTACCCTGACGATCAGTGTAGGTGAAACCTAGGTAGGCTTACCTAGCTCTTTAGGTTTATATTAGGTTTGCTCTACTCTGTGTAATGAGCACTTTACGTTGTTACTTTTACTTGTTTTGGAGGGTTTTTTTTTTTCTTTGGACTCTGAGCTTGAATTCGGGATAATTGTTTTCACCTCAATTTCATGTTCTTAGTTCTTTCTTTTTTTATCCCTTATTTTTCCTTGGGCATTGGTTTGTTCAATTATAAACCAAAATACCTAAGGTTTTTCCAAACGAGTATATATATATATATATATATATATATATATATATATATATATGACGTGTAGAGTGTAAAAAGTAATTAGCTATAAACTAATTTGGGCATAAATATGGAAGCAATATGATATGTAGGTTGTAAAATATTGATTGCTTTGAGCAATATTCATTGAATAAAGTAAATTCTGTAATATGTTAAAAGTAAAAACTAGAGATGTTGAAAAGTAGCAATTAATATTTAAAGTATTTCAACATTTTTGAAAGAAATATTAAGATCATCACCAGTTGAGGCTGAAACTGACTGTGCTTGTTTCAAAGTTCCCTTGAAATGGCCTTTGTCAATAATAGAGAGTAAAAAATTCCTAATCAAATTTTCTTAAAACTTCACTGTAATATTATTTATGATAATAAAATGTGTCTTGAAACAGAAAATGTGCATTCATTATTGATTTTCAGCTTCAGAATATTATATACATCAAGAAGGGAAAACATGAATACTTTCCTAATAAAGGGTTGGTATTCCATTTGCCTGCAAAACAGCTCTTACAGTCAGGTAGAGACTCTACAAGATCTCAAAATTCCTCCTCTGGAATCTCATGCCAAAATGTTAACAGTCACATTATATAGGAAAAGTTGTGCAAAGCTAATTTCTTGGTCAAACACATCACTTAACTGCTCAATGGGACTGAGATCTGGTGAGTTTGGTGACCAGAACAGCACAGTCAAGATTTCATGTTCCAGAAACCATTCCCATACATCTTGTTAAGTATTGCAAGTCAATAGATGCTTGCTGATTTCCTGCAGTGCATCCTGGAATCATCACTTCACAAGGATAACAATGCACATGTATACCTTGCCACATACCTATTCAGAAGAATGTAAAACTGATCTGATTGGGCAATCTTTTTCCATAGACGGTTCACTACTGACATCCATGTGCCTACTGAAGATGCTTTTGAGAATGAACATTGCTTAGAATGGAGCCTTTACTGGCCTGTGACAACACAGTTTCACACACAACAATGATCAGTGTACTGTGTGTTGTGACACTGTTATATACCATACCTATGAACACTAGTAGGTATGTCCCAATCTGGACACTATTGTAAATGGGGGTAATGTATTTTGTTGATGTTATAAAGATTACCATTTCATTTCCACCCTCTGTTTTAGTTATTCCTCATTCAGTAATCTTTTCTAGGTTACAACAGACACATTCCTTCCTTCACTGCAATTTATGCTATAATTGTCCTATTGGCTCAAATTTAGTGGAAAAGCCACCATTCACTTTTCATACTGATGTCTTGGCTGCCCAATATATTCTTATTGACTTTTTTTTCTCCTTAGACCACTGCAGATAGATATTCACCAGAATTAAACATGAGTACCCTAACAGTTGTGCAATGACCCAATCTTCTGCCCTTTATCAAAGTCACTCAAAATTGTCTTTTTGTGTATGATTGCAGCATTTAATACATCAAAATAAAGTACTTGAGGCTAGATTATCTACTAATGCACTTCTGATCATGACAGTTGTTACTAAGCAGTCAATGTTATTCTTACTAATGTTACCAGTCATAATGTTTTTGCTCATCAGAGAATGTGTGGGGGGTGTATATAACTAGTAGAGGGATAGTTAGAAAATTAATTCCAAAACTAACACACAACTAAAATCTTGTACTGGATTAATCACATGTATATCTCACATATTAGTTGATGAAGTTTGTAATGATTAGCATATATTTCATATAGGTTTAAATATAAATATTTTAGATAAAAGATCGATTTCATAATTGAATGTAATTTTAAAATTTCTTCCTTGCAAAAAGTATTACTTTTTTTACTATAATCTATACAAGTTCATAAATAAAAAATAATAAAAACCATTAAATCAGATCACTTTCAAGATAACTGCATTGATTCAATTGTATTAAAAGTGGAATTTCATATAGTTTGCATGTGAATAAGACATGATAAAATGTGTATGTTTACAAATAGTAATGTATTTTTGACAGAAAGCATATAAAATATTTGCTTCTACAAAAAACAAAATTTATAAAGAAAGTAAGTTATTATTTTTATTTTGTAAAAAAAAACACACATGCCAAATTATTTGAAGTTTGAAAATGATATACAACAAAAATCAGTTTATATAAATGGATTAAAATATTTTTATCCAATTTTATTAAATGCAACTACTTTATAAATTCAGAAATATGTGGGTTGAAAAGTTCTCAAGTTTCTAACTGCTGGGACATCGTTTTGTGACAAATATCACAGAATCCGACTCCTCCTCCAATTTCCTTTTGTACCAGGGTAAGGTGTTTTTTTGGTGGGCGGGGGGTCAATCTGCTACTGCTATTTATTTATGGCTGCTGAATTTGTTAACAGTGAGCCAATGCTGTAATTTTTTTTTTTCATTTTCTCACTACTTTTCTCAAAATCTTTTTTTTATGTTCATTACATGCACTATTGTGTTAAATTACAGAACTAGAAACTGCAAATGTTTCATTGTCCTAAAATAAAAATATGCAGTTAAAAAAAATATGAAAAACTGATAAATTTTCAATACTTTATAGACAAAACTAGTTGCCTTAATTCATATATAAATACATAAATTTATTATATAATTTTATTTCACAATTTGTTGATGTTAAGCAATTTTATTGACATTCCAAAATTGGAATCTCAATAAAATTGTGAAACATTTTCACTATTTTGATTTGATATATTTAAAATTAAAATAATCTAGTGAAATTGTTATTTTTAATGTCCTTGGTTTAGTTAAAAAATTTGTAGACCATCTGAAAAATAATTTTTAAAGGCCCATAGCAATATAAACTATTTGGAACATAGTTAAAATGAAGTAAAAAAAAAAATAGTTTATTTGTGTAGAAAATTATGGGGGTATCAACTTTCAGTCTCATATCTTCTTAAGTATCAAATTTATAAGGTGCCAAAATCAACAAACACAAGATTTTGGCATGATAAGTTGTTCTAGAAAAATATGTTTAAAGCCTAGATAGAAGTTTGTCCACAAAACAACATCTCTGGCACATGATCTTTAGACATGTAAGATATGTGGTAAAAATATAAAAACTTTCTTAAACTGCTTAACTGATCTGTCGATGTCATAAAAATAGGCAATCTTAAAGCTTTTAAAAAATATATAAAATAAAATAAAGCAAATTCTGAACAGCAATACTGACATTTCCCCTAACAGGAATGAATATGGTTACTGCAAAGAAATAATCTATTATATCAGAAATGACAGGAAAACAAATTTGGATGTTGTATCTGACATACTTTGTAAATAAGATACTCTCAAAATGGACAGCATCTTTTTGCACTTGACAATTTTCAGGTTCTTATTAAAAAACAAAAAAAGAAGGTACATAAGGCACACGTAAGTTGTTTATATTTTTGTAATCTACAGTAAGTATTAACTATTGTCACCAAATTTCAAATCTGTACATGCAATATGAATGTCAGAACTTTGTTGAAAGCCTTATTTAGCAAACTTCAAAAAATGCAATGAAATTTCAAAATGCTCTGATTTTAAAAACTATTAAAAGACACAGATCTGATATTTGGAATTTATCAATAAATTTGAACCAGAAACATCAATGAATTTTCCCATATTTTTCTCAGAGGGTCACCTATAGCTGTTGGTTAATTTGAAATGGAATGACCCAGTGACAAAATAAAAAATAGTGTAATTGTTTTATAAATATCATACAATCATTCTTTAAGTCTAGAATTTGTCTTACTTTCTCATTCTAATTATACAAGAGGTGCTGAAAAGTTTTTGGTCTAATGTACTTCTCAAAATCTGACCAAATAACCAATTATTAGGCCAATAACACTCCCCCATATATAATCACAAATTTTCTCCTATAATTACTTAAGAGGAGCTAAACAAACAGATACCAGAAAGTGTAACCAAATTTATAGACTACCGATTCAAAGAGTTAAATGTAATTTTTATCTGTCATTCTTTAGTCCTTCTAGAATGTGTTTTAGTCATGAGTAATCTTATTGTTTATTTCATATTCTACTTTGAGTGATTATAAAAATAGTTGATTTTTAGCCCATCTTCTAGATTGGAGAAAACCATTTCCAATGAAATTCACTTTTAATGGCTCCTGGTCAAATTCACTTTTAATGGTTCCTGGTCAAGTTTTTCAGTCATACAAAACAAGATAAGAAAAAATAGGACAATAAGCATTATAAAGGTAGAGATATTTATTCAGCTTTGCTAATTGCAGTACAAGACCAAAATAAGTTCAAGAGATTCTTTTTAGAAAAAAAAATTAATTTAATATGAAAATCTTTTAAGAATTGCAATGATTTCATGTTATAGCTATCTTATTATAACCAACAATGTTCAAATATTTTTTGCATTTTTAAAATTGTAAACTTAGTAAATTGAGAGAGAGAGGAAAAATAATATTTAACACCTATCCAGAACCAGTTAATTAGGCATCAATCATATATTCAACTAACCAAAAGTCTCAACATAAATCCCTCCTTTTTTAATTTATAGATTACAGCCATGACACATTGAAATGCTGGTTCCTGTATAATCAACAGTTAAGCAATCTTGAGCATGTTCAGTACCTAGATGGGCAACAACTTGGAAATACCAGGTGCTATAAGTATAGATGTGCAGGTGGTGCAATGGTTAATAGCTCAAAATTTTTATTCAGAGAGCCAAATCCCAATTCCTGTTGGGTTCATTGTATTCAATGCAAATACTCTTAGGAAAGGTATGAATCCACCTCTTTTCCCCACCAGCTATTGGTTAATTACTAAGACTTGTATAATTAAACCATTATTATCTAAATAAAAAAAAAAAAAAAATAAAAATCTTACAGTCTAAAAATATTTTCTGGCATTAAATAGCATGCAAAAGGCTGATAATGGATAGAAATGAATGAATGAATCAATTTTTTTACTTTATAAGTGGTTTTACTGAGACTGGTGCTGAAAAGTTCTCAGCCCAACTCACTTCCTAATATCAGTATTTCAATAACTAAACATCAGTATGAGAACTTTTCCAAAGGTCAGATCAAATATCAGCAGTTTTTTTAAAACACGTGTCACCTTATTGGGATTAAATGAAAAGCAATCAAACTTAATCAGATTCATTTTCAGTTAAAAAAAAAAAAAATTCACTCACTCAAAATAATTTCATCTCTAGATATGTTTACAACCAGTCTGGAATCTGCTTATTGTTGTACGAAATGTTTATATGATCCAAATTCTATTCATTATGAAATAAATTAAGGTTTGTGATAAAAGACACACAGAGAAATAGTTCATGTGACAAGTCTTGCGTCAATTCTTAATGACTGCAACAATAAAAGAAACAACAAAATATATGTCAAGGTTGTCATAGTCAGCAGTATTCAATGCAAGCACTGAATATTACATTTGTGTCATTTTTTAAAATATGATTAAATAAATGCTTGGTAAATTGGAAAACTGCACTCTCTCTTATAAACAAAGACCACTTAAAAGGCCAGTAATTGGAATGCTAATCAAAACTATACAACAATAAAGTATTTCTTTATGCTTATTGGTCTGTAAAAAATAAACATTACTTTTTTTTTTATTAATAAGTGTATCAAATAAAATAATCAGGGTTATTACCTTCTAATAAAGCTTGGCATTCAAAAATGAAAACAAATACTAACTTTTCATGCATTAGCATCAATAATACTTATGTATAGTTGTGTACCAGTTAATGTGTGATGACAAACAATGTAAATAGTATGCATAAAAATTATATGCATATATACCCATATAGTAACTATATATATATATATATATATATATATTGGCATCCATAGATAGATGTTTTGCTGTATCACAGCTCATCAGTGTGGCTAGATGTCCAGTTGCCTCTAGCTAGGATTAAAAACCCGACTGAAAGAGAGGGGGGGTGACAAGCTACCTCCATAGAAAGTGTTCAGATGAACTGCATTCCTTGGTTCTAGTTAGGACCCATAATACCACTCACATTGTAGCAAACCATCCTCATTCTCTCCATATTCCTTTGGTGGGAAGTAACTTGCATTTGAGCAGCTTTCCATGAACCACTGCTCTGTGGAACTGACTCCCAAGAGGATGTTTGCCTGATGTCTACAATCTTAACCTCTTCCAGTCTAGTGTTAACAGTTATCTTCTCCACATAAAATGTGCTTCTTACTCTTTAACCCTTTACCTCAAGTAACCTCCGGCCTTGAACAGAGTGGATCTCATGGTAAAAACAAAACAATATTAATAAAGGTATTTCATATATCTATAATTATACAGATATTTTTTTTCTTTTTAATAATCTAACTTTAATAACACAGTTAAAAAAAACATTTTCTTTTTCCTTTCATTCACTAAGAAAGAGCTAAAATCTTTACCCAGACCTAATAATTTTTAAGATTAGTGATGATGCCATTTACCCAGCAAGTATTATTTTTTTTAATTATATAGGGGACCCAATTCCCAGAATAAATAAGTCAGTCAGAGATGGTTCCCAGACAGACACCTCCTCTTATAATCTTACATCTAACCAGAGTCTGGGAGCAGTACAGCATATGGGGGAGGCAGGTGGCATAGAAAAAAAAGAAATCCAAATGAGGTTCAACAATTCCCTTTGAGAACATATGGTAACTGAGGGAGGAAAAAATGAACCATAGGTGGTCTGAGAACAAGACAGAAAAAAAAGGAAAAGAAGGGACTAAGGAAAGAGACAAAAATTTGAAACCCAAAAGATGCCTTCTTTTCGTGTAAGTTTTTGGCTGATGTCAGTTTGCTCAGTTACACATGCTAAGAGGTAGAGAGAAACACAGAGTTCTTTCTTTCTCTCTCTCTCACACACACACACACACAGTGCAAGTTTCAATTTATGTATGTACAAAACAATTATCATCCACAGAAAAGAATTTGGTTTTTATTGCCAACAAAGATTGCCTTTTGATTTTGATCTTTTAAAAGGTACAAGTTTGCTTGCATTTTTAAGTTAAATGCTGACAAGGTAAAAATTAGCAACTAATATGTATGCAGATAGACAATGCAGTCATTTCAGTATTTTCTTTTAAGATTTCTCAAATATACACACCAATAAATGATACATGTAATACACGCTGTTTAAAGTAAAAATAAGATGTCTATTCCAAATACGAGCATCCACTATAATAACATTTAAAGTAATAAAAAGTATCAGATTAAAAATAAATTCATTAATTTTTGAGAAATATGCAATTTTTCTCACACTTCTTGCTGGTGGAACACTTTTCTGGCTTCTTGCTTTCCAGTCAACTTTGATCTTCAAAAATTTAAATTGTTATCTTCTGTTTTCTTAATTCCTATTCTTTTATTCTCTCTCCTTAATAACATTCATTTCCTCACACTCATTAACCCCTTGTGCTTTAGTGGCTTTATTGCCTTGCTTGGGGTGAAATATATATATATATATATATATATATATATATAGACATAGAGAGAGTAAAGGTAAAATAAATTCTGTGGGTCCTAGTAATATAAAAATATTAAAATTGATCCACGAAAAAAGAGAGCTCAATGTATTTTATTTGTACAGAGCAATATCAATTCCATATCGAGGTTGAAAGACAGATGACCACTTGTATCATCTGCTGAAATAGTCTATTCTGCACATGAGGTAAAAAGAAATTCTTTTGATTATTCATCATATATATATATATATATATATATATATATATATATATATATATAAATAATAAGGTGTGCTAAAAAGGTTCTCAGCCCTCCTAAGAAGACCTCCCCCAAAAATATAATAATTTGGTAAGATTTTGAGAAGTGGATCTGACCAAGAACTTTTCTGCTATCCCATAAAACATTCATTGCTATGAACTATTTTCTCTACATTTACAGTTTTTTATTATATGTGGCGATGTTTATATGTGTCTGTATATTCAAAAGTACCAGCCAGCCAATACAAAAAGAGGGTACTTGGCCTATATTTTTGGCAACTGAGACATACAAACAATACATCATCAAAAAGAAATTATCTCTCAAAGTTAAAAACAAACAAAAAAAAACTCACAAATCCACTTCCCCAAATGTTTCATCCTCTTCACTAAGCAACTAAACCTTTTATTTTACAAGTTGCTGAAGAAAAAAATAAAAAAATATCTTGTGACAAAAACTCCCACTGGGTATTATCCAGTCAAGAAACTAACACAAATTAAATCTATATTTTAGTCTATCTTATCTGAATATAGTTTTCAGACAGCAACCTTTGACCTGGATTTGGAAGCCAAAATTACTTTCTCTCTCTCATATTATATATATATATATATATATATATATATATATATATATATATATATATACATACACACACAATGTTTTCACTTATTTCTTTTTATTTCTTTTGTGGTTTTGTCATTTCAAAGTTTATTTTATTATATAGACCCAGTCTAACCTTCATGGCGAAGATCAGCCTTGCCATGTACATTGTAGAGAAACACACCCTCATTCCTTTCATATTCCATTTGGTCAGATGTAAGTTCTACTTTAGCAGCTTATTTCCACCTTTGTAGAACAAACTCCCAAGAGGATGCTCCCCCAAATCACTACACTGTTAACGTGTTCAAGTCTTGAGTTAACCATTATGCTCCCCACATATCTGCATAAACCGTGCCTTTTACTCTGCAACCCTCTACCACGAGTGGCTCTCGAGACTTGTACAGAGTGAACATTGTAAAAAATATAGAAAAATATCAAGTAAGAAACCCAAGTTTGGCACACACACACACAAATCAAATATTCTTGAATAACATCTGAACTCTCTTTCCTCAGGGTTTGATTTTCTCTTTGCTCTCTATTTTCTGCCTTACCTTAAAAACATTAAATGTTTCTTTTTGCAATTTTTCTTTTCTGTTAAACAAACCATATTCTCCCTCTTATTTCTCTGTTCTGTTTTATTCTTTAACCTTCTTCAATATTGCCATCTTTATCCAAAATTCATCAAGTTATTGCTTCTCCAATTCTAAATTTAATTTTCAGTATCCATTTTTCCACCCACTCCATCTCATTTTTCTTATACCCTAAAATATAGTTTTGACATCCTTATTAATTTCGAAAATCTCTCTCAAATTTACCCTTTCATATTTGTCACCACAGCAAGTGAAATAAAGTGTTCAGTTCGACATTCTAACCACCTGAAGAAGGCCGGAGTGTACAACAGCCAAAACATTGTGATAAATATGGCAAGATGAGGACAATAGTCCGAATAATATCAATAGTGTAATGATCATGTTATTTTGAGAACAGAAGAATACTATGTAGTAAACCACTCTAAATAAGTTTTTCATAAGAAAATCAGATTAATAAAGATTAATTCATAGCATTTTTATTATATCTTCTTATATGTACCTATATTTTAATTAAAAAGTATGCAAATTAGAAATTAATTGTGAATGAGACTAAAATTTGAGGTATAAATTACAACATTTCCTATGAGTAATTATATTCGATAAATGCATCTTCAATTAGTGCATATCTTTTAATTTTAAAATTACACATTAGATATATAAATATATATATATATATATATGAGATATATATATATATATATATATATATATATATATATATAGAATAAAATAGAAACACCAGAAGACAAATAGAAGAGACGAAAAGAGCCCAAAGAAAAGCCAGAGCAATCCAACCCCTGAACCCGTCTACCCTAGCATGAAGTGGCTGCAGACGTCTCTTCAGATCAAACATAGCACTCTTTTCACACAGAAGGAAATGTCGATGAGCATCATTATACTGGCAACAAGTTCCTCTTAACAACTATATATATATATATATATATATATATATATATATATATATATATATATATATATATATATATATAAATAAAAGATAAGGAACAAACAGGAAATTTAACATGTTTCACTTTGTTTTGTATTGGTTAAGCAGACCTCACTTGTATTTGTTTTGTCAAGCAGTGTTTATGTGTATTACAATTCTAGTTAGCCAATGTGGGATTTAGTTGAGAGTGTTTATGCATTTGAGTGTCTAGTGGGTATGTCTGGTAGTGTTCATATGTTGATTGGGGGAAGTTGTGTGTGTGAATTTAAGTTACACTGGTTGTAGGCAGACAGTTCTTTGATAAAGCTCAAATAAAAAGCAAAACGTTAAATTTATAAACATTTCCTATTGGTTCCTTATCCTATCATTCTGTTGATTCTTATATATATATATATATATATATATATATATATATATATAAATAAAAATAAAAGTGTTTGAGCCTTTTATATTATATTCTTATTCTGTCCTGGACATTGAGTTCTACCTGGATTCTATCCTCTTGGGAATTATATATATATATATATATATATATATATATATATATATATATATATATATATTGACCACTAATATTATCAATATATATAAATATAGTGCCATGCAAAAGTTTACAGTTTCTTTAGGTATTTCTAACATGGATTAATAAAACTTTTAACGCTAATAATACACATGTTTAAGCCAAACAATCAGATTTTAAGAAAATAACCAATAAAAATATCCCATGAATGAAAAACCAATATTAATAACACAAAACTTTACAATACATCTATTAATATTTTGTAGTATAACCGTTATTGCTAATTACAACATAAGGGCATTTAGTGTAGTCCACTATGAATTTCTTGCATTTTTCTTGTCTAATATTTTTACATTCTTTACAGCAAAATTACTTTAGTTCATGAAAATTTTGCAGATTCCTTCTTTGAATTCTCAGTTTCAACTCTCTCCATAAATTTTCAATCAGATTGAGATCTGGAGATTGACTTTTTTTAGAAAATCTATTCTATTTAAATTTAATCATGATTTTGAAAGCTTTGTAGTAGGTTTAGGATCATTGTCTTGTTGAAAGACCCAATAATATGCTCCATTCATCCTCCCTTCTATTATTTCAATGTTCCCTACTCTTTGGGCACTAAAGCAACCCCAGATCATGATTGATCCACCTCCAAATTTTACTGTTGGGATAGTATTCTTCGGCAAATATTTAGTAACCTTCTTTCTCCAGACCTTTGCCACAGCATTTCTGCCAAAAAATTCAATTTTCATTTTGTCTGATCAAAGTACATTTTCCCAAAATGCTGTAGGTTTGATACAATGCTTGTTTGCAAAATCCAGTCTAGCAAGAAATGGTTTTTTCCTTGGGTCCTGGAAAAGATGTCATATCGACACAGTGAATGACTAATTGTATCTGTACTCATTTTTACTCCACTTACTTCTAGTCCTCCCTGAAGTTGTTTAAGCGTAACTCGGGACTTGTTGCCAACTTTTCTTACCAATAATCTTGCTGTACGTTCTGTTACTGTTTTTAGAATGACCAGAGCTTTTGGGGGGGGATGAATGGAATGACATCTTCCAGAGATGAACTATTGTACCAACTAAATTCACTGGCACATTTAACTAACTAGATATCTTCCTATAACCAAGTCCATTTGTATGAAGGTTAACAATACGTTTACAGAGGTCTTGATCAATTATTTTGCTTTTCCACATTTTGTCATTGTTTAAAGGACAGTTGATAGAAAAAGAATGAGGCAATACTTTTAATCATTCCTAAAAGTTATCATAAAATTAATCTGGAATATTCTTAAAAAAAAAAAAAAAAAACCCCATATTAATTTGGAACATTCTAGTAAAATTTGAACACTTTTATAAAAAAAAAAGCTGTTGTAAATAAAAAAAAAATGTGTTGTAAACTTTTGAGTTACTAAATATTGGTTTTTCTTCATGGGATACTTTGTTGAAGTTTTTTTTAAAAAATCAGATTGTTTAACTGAATACCTAAATATATGTTCTACAAGCAGTAAAAGTTTAATTAATGTAACTGTATTAGAAATACCAAAAAAAAAAAAAAACATTTTTTGTAATGTGTTGTAAATTTTTACATGGTACAATATATATATATAATTGACTTTAATATAAAAGTTTTCTTTTACTTGCATTTTGTCAAAGCAGAAAGTACATATTTGATTCTATCAATTTCAAACATGGGCCTCAATTTGACCCATTTCAAGTAATTGAGCCAAAAAATAAAATTGAATCATTCAAGTTAATGTGCGTTAAGTATCATTGATTTTATAAAAATAAAACACATATCTTTCACTTTCAGCCTGAGGGATCAAGATATGTGAGTAAAGGTTTTATAAACTTTAATCAAAGAAGGAAAGTGGTTGTTTTATCAGCTCTGATCTGTGGATTTTTTTAAAAAACTTTTCATTATCAGAAAAAAATACACATATTGTTTAATAGTAATATTAGCCATTTCCATACAAGGAAACATTTTGCATTCATTGACCAAAGCGGCCAGTATTGTTTTCAGTGGAAATTTATAAAATCTTTCTCTTAAAACACTTTTATTTTTTTTTAGAAAAACAGGTTTCTCACGTTCAGTAGCTTTTATCACTCTTTCCAGTATTGAAGGGGGGGGATTTCAACTGAGCCTTCTATTTAAATTGTTGTGGAATGTCAACATCTTGATTATGTCATTATTTTCCCATTGAGTTACATGTGCTATACATTTCAGTTGTTGCTGCTGTAGGTAGTCCTCAAGTGATATGGTTACTGTTATTTGGTACAGTTTTTGTGATTCTGTAGCACCAATCCACAATGTTCAAAGAATGATGATTTTTGCCAAGACTCTCAGGCTTTACTCACTGCTGCCTTTTTTCACCATTGATCTTGGGAAGCAGTTGTATACAGCTGACAGTTTAGATATTTCTAAATGGGTTTGGTGCCATACATGGTATCCATATGAAAATCTTGATCTGAATGGCTATTTCAATTTTGAAAATTATACACATGAGAAATAATGAATGACAAAACTTATAAATGCTGTGTATCTAGCTTTTTTTCTTTTTTTTTTTTGGATGACTTATCAGAAAACTTAAAATGACATTATGCAGATCCACTTGGTACATCAGCAAACATTTTTTCCATCACCATTTTCTGGGAGAAAAAAATTGTATATTTTTCCTTTTTTTTTAAATACACTTAAGAAAAACATTTGAAGAATAAACAGGCTGAAACATTGTCCTAAGAATATAAAGGATTTTAATTGTAGACAATATAATGAAGTCTTCATCATCCAATAATACACTTAAAATTTAAAAACTTACTTGGAAAACATTCTACTTTCTAGTTTTTCATTCTCTTTCACTCTTTTTATGCACACCTTCCAGTTGCCATCTTTTCTTTCTTCATTATTTCAATCTTCTCTGTTTTGCTATTTTTTTCCTTTTGCTTCCTCCTTCCTTTTGTTAAATTTGAAAAGTCCAACAACAACAGTTACGTAATAAATTGCATGATTTCTCTAACCAAAAGCTGATACACTTTTATCTGATTTTGATCCCAATCAACAAAACAGCAATCAAGAAAGACAATAAAGAAACTTTCTCAAACATGAAAAGACTTCTGGCAATGTTTCTGACTCACTTTCTTTTTACCTATTTAAATGGTGAATGTAGTGCTTTTGTTAAATTGAAAAATCTAATATCGCTGTTTTTGCTAAAAGCCTGGTAAAGTAGGTTGCATTATATAAATATATAAAATAAAATCACAGGCTAATGATGAAAAATACATAATAAGAAGCATTCATTTTACACAAGATATTTTTCAACAAAATCTTCTCTATTTCTGAGATGAGGTGTTGTTGAACTATTTACATTGTTCAGACTGTTGTCCTCATCTTTACTGTAACCTCCAAGGTCACATGGCCCAGTGGATAAAAGCATTGGTTGATTGATCTAAAAACTGACTTGACCCAAAGAGTTCAATCTCTGGCCTCAGCTGAGAAAACAAAAACTTGAAGTTATCAAAGTAAAACTGAGATATCGAAAGTCATGGTATCTGGAATTAGAACAATCTACCCCCTAATTTGAACTAAATAAAGGGTTTGGTTTGAAATTCCAACAAATGTCACCTGAAGAAAGCTGAGGTGTACAACAGCCGAAACGTTGTGAATGTGACAATGTAAATAGTATAAATAAAATATTCTCCTTTGGTAATTCACTTAACATTATGCTACTTCAGTAATCACATGGATTAAATACTATACAGTGAAAATTTCAGATTAAAAATAAGCTAATAACTGTCAGGCTTACTGATCTTTTTGCATTACCCACACCTTCTCTGCCAAGACACCCACTATATTCAGAACTATAAAAAAGTGACATAAGAAAACCATCTTTCTTCTTTGCTCAAAAACGTACCAGTGTCAACACAAACTTTATCCTTGATGGAGAAAATTTCTTTACATCAAGTGGTTGATGGCTAAATTTTAATACACAAACACACACAGAAACAACATCTTACGACCAGGAATGTTTTTCTTCCTTTTCACCTGTCTATACAAAAGTATATTTTCTCTCTTCTTGCATTGTTATTAATTATATATATGTGTGTGTGTGTGTGTGTGTGTGTGTAAAATTCACATGCTAAAATTTATTCCTTTTGAAAATGTTGAATTCAGTTTTTTTTTTTAAAGCTCTCATCTTTGTTCATTATAAACTGTACTTCAGCACCTTTACTGATCAATTAATGAAATATTCTAATGAGTTTGCACATTGTATACAAGAAAAAAAAAAAACAATTTTAAAATGGTCTGAGAAACACCTGTGAAATGATTCAAGATTTTTTTTCCACCAACTTAAACATTTTAATATCTCAAGATGCCATGAGTTTATGGTACCAGAGGCTTAATCTCTTTCTCATGATTTCAGTGAGGGGAAAAAACTCTGATTTCTGCTGATTTCTTAATATAAAAAACAAACTAACAGAGAGGCTATAAATATAAACTAAAAACACCTGCTGCAAGTTGGTATTTTTTCAAACTATTTGCTGATTTGATTCCTTCTTAGGTGCTCCATGAACATGATAAAATACACTTCATGTAACAAATATTCAAGAGCACTTCTCACAGAACAAGAATTCACTTTTGATATTTTAAAAAGACATTGTTAGTAACTTTATTTCTTCCAGGTTCTTTTATGACTGTAACTTTGCAAATAAGATTTTTTTTATTTTTTAAATCATTTCATCCCCAGCAAGGTAACAAAGTCACAAAGATGCAAAGGGTTACTGAGAGTGAAAGAAAATGAGAAAATATTATTGAAGAAAAAGGACAATAAAAGAACAGGATTCAAAAAAGAAAGCAGATGACAATTGGCACTGCATTAAAATTTTTGAAGATCATAGTTGACAGGAAAGAAAGAAGCCAAAAGAGTTCCATGTGAGAAGTGCAACTGGCATAATACTGCTGTTGTTTTAGTCCTGATTAATAAGCCCATCAAGTAATTTCTTCTTTTGTGTGCTGTGTCTCTTGTGGACAGTAGCAATCATGGCTCTCCATAATTTCCTGACTTTTGTAGCTCTTAATAAATTTTGTCTTTTTCTTATTTCTCATAAACCTTGCTCTGCCATCCATTTATTCAAGCTTGCTAGGTAGGTTACATGTTGCTTTCCTCTTGCCTTCATTCTGTCCTGTGAGTATCAAATTTTCTAAGCCCTCTTTCCTCATTATGTGCCCTGTAAATTTCAATTACCTCTTCAACATGTTCAGTATAAGTGTCCTTTTTGCTTCTATTTTCCCTAAAACTTTGTCATTGATCACATGTTCAGTCCATGGTATTCTCAGCAACCTTCGATTTCTGTTGCTTCTAGTCTCTTTTTCAACAGTGAGAATATTATCCAGCATTTACTGCCATATACGGAGTGTTAATCTATGTGAGCTATCTCCCCTGAAAACTCTCCCTGCCGGGGAAAGGATTTCCGGTCGGAAGTCGGGGCGGCGGCCATGTTTGTTTATACTGTGTAGTGAGTGAGGAGTCGAATAAAATATTCTCTCCGTATCCGTTGTCGAAGTCCGTCATTCACATGTTTACATTTTTCTTTATGCACCTTGACAGTCCTTTATTTTTACACTAACATTGGTAGCAGAGCGTAGTTATGGCTTCAAAGCACATTTCACCGCCCGTCTTAGTTAAAGACAAGTACAGCACGTGGAAAAAGAAATGCAAATCTGGGAAATGGCCACGTCGCTTGACAAAACAAAACGTGCCCCCCATAGTATTTCTTTCACTGGAAGGAAAACCCAGAGAAGCTGTATTGGAATTGGATGTTGCGGCACTTAATTCTGAGGATGGAATGGCTAAACTGTATGAAAAATTGGACACGCTTTTTTGGAAGATATAAACCAGTCGGCCTTTCTGGCCTACGAGACTTTCGAAGGATACCGGAGACAGCCTGAAACATCAGTGGGAGACTTTCTCATCAACTTCGGCCGACACGTTGCTAAGTTGAAAGATTTCAACATCATCCTGCCTGAACCGGTACTTGCATTCAGGGCATTAAAGAGTGCTTCCCTCAACCCTGAAAATGAAAGACTAGTCAAGGCGACTGTCGGCGAACTGACACTCTCTTCCATGTCGGCACAATTAAAGAAGATTATGCATAGACAGCTGTCTGAAGCTTCATCTATGAACTCTACACCCGTAGTGGTTAAGAAGGAAGATGTTATTGCCTTTACTGAAAATAAAAACGAACCTAGCGAGGTATACTATGGTCGCTCTTCCCACCGCCGTGATTCGCATTTTAATAGTCGGCGAGGAAAAACATACCGCGGTGGAAAACGACATAGCAACAACAACAACAAAACACGCTCCACTGACAAAAACAAAATAAACCCGCTAGGACCCAAGGCAACCCACTGTGTGCTTTAAATGTGGCTGCAAATTTCACTGGTCTTACGACTGCCCTTATGTCGACGATACCCGGGACAAACATGAGGACGACGAACACGAAAGTTATCTGTATCTGGCTAACATTGTGCTGATGAGTCAGCAAAAACGCGAGGCAAATGGCAACACGCTTTTGGGTGAGACACTTGGTTCCGCTGTCCTAGATAGTGGTGCATCTGGCACCGTTTGTGGAAAAAAATGGTATGAATGTTTTCTCGAAACATTAACTGATGCACAGAAAAAAAAAATAATTATGAGGAAAGGAGTGAGAACTTTTAAGTTCGGGGATGGAAACAAGCTGGACTCTCTCTACAATGTGACTCTACCATGTGTCATCGCAGACATTGACATCAATATTGTTACCGATGTTGTGGATTCCGACATTCCACTTCTCTTAAGCAAAGATGCAATGAAAAGAGCTGGAACCTGTCTCAATTTTGAACATGACAGTGTGACGATGTTTAAAAAGAAAATTCCATTGAGATGCACATCGTCTGGTCATTATCACATCCCTATCACCAGACCCTACCAGATAGAGGTAAGCTCAAACACATTCTTCTTGTTAAAGAAATCTCCTCTAAAACAAATCAGAAAAAGTGAAAGTTGCAACCAAATTACATAGACAATTTAGTCATCCCAGTAGTAAGAAATTATGTGATTTAGTTAGAAATGCTGGAATAAGAGATCCTGAATTTATGAAAATCTTACAAGCACTTCCAAATTCCTGTGAAGTGTGTATTCGCTATAAAAAAACGAACCTAGACCTATTGTTGGATTCCCATTAGGATCTTATTTTAATGAAACTGTTGCTATGGATATTAAAAGATTAATGGTAACAAGGTACTGCACTTGATTGACCATGCTACCAGATACAGTGTCGGCGTTAGGATTCCAAGTAAAGAAAGATCGGACATCATCAGTGCTATATTTAAACACTGGATAGCGTATTTTGGGACTCCTGGATCTATCTTAACTGATAATGGTAGGGAATTTGATAACAAATCATTCCGTGACATGGCACAGAATTTAAATATCGTTATGCGTACCACTGCTGCTGAAAGTCCATGGAGTAATGGCTTAAATGAACGACACAATGGGATATTGGGAGAAATGGTCAAAAAAAGACTGTAGAGGACACAAATTGTAGTTTTGAGATAGCACTAGCATGGGCTATAAGTGCAAAGAATACACTTCACAGTGCTCACGGATTCAGCCCCAATCAGCTTGTTTTTGGTAGGAATCCCAATCTGCCCTCCTTTTTGAATGATAAACTCCCTGCATTAGAAGGTGTCTCTACCAGTGAGATTGTTGCCAGTAACCTCAATGCCATGCATGCAGCTAGAAAACAATTTATTATGTGTGAGTCTTGGAAAAATTAAGACGTGCACTTCGTCATCAAGTTAGGACTAGTACAACACAATCCTACAAAAATGGTGATGTTGTTTTCTATAAAGAGAAATTTCTGTGATAGATGGCTCGGTCCAGGAACTGTCATAGGGTGGGAGCACAAGCAGGTACTTGTTAAACATGGGGGCACATATGTAAGAGTGCACCCATGTCGCCCGTGTCTCACCCAGAAACATATCAATGTTCCTCTGAAAGTGAGGCTATAAGTGAATCCACCACTTCACAAAGTGAGCCTGAAGGATCTTCAAACTTATCAATGTCTGACGAAAACGATGTTGCTGAAGAACCAGGAACTCTGAATGATCATGTTGCACAACATCAGACTGTGAGAGAGGCACACGTACTACCAAAGCAAAATCCAATTCACAAAACAATTACGCTTCCCAAGCCAGGACAATCCATTAAATGCAAACTTGCCAATGATGATGATTCGGAATGGCGAACATTGAACGTCATAAGTAGGGCAGGCAAAGCTACAGGTAAAAACAAGCATTTAATGAATGTGGCTATGGAACAAAGGTGAACCCTTCTGGCTAGACTTCAATCATGGAGTATTGGAATGGAAAGAAAATGAAGCCAGACCAATAAATAAGGATGAAGCTACCTCTAGTGATGAGGAAAACATTATGATTTCTTCTTCTAATCACGACCTGGAAATGGCAAGAGAAAACGAACTCCAAAGCTGGGTTGAAAATAAAGTTTACACCCAAGTGCCTGACCAAGGCCAATGCAAAATATCCACAAGATGGGTTTATACTAATAAAAATGTCAATGGCAAACAGATCTATAAAGCTAGACTTGTGGCGAGAGGCTTTCAGGAAAGGGATGCGGGCAATATAAGAAATGATTCTCCAACATGCTCTAAAGAAAGTCTACGTATAGCCTTGGCTATAATGGCATCTAACCATTGGGTGTGCAAGTCAATGGACATAAAAACAACATTTTTACAGAGCAAAGAGTTGGACCGATTGATCTATTTGCATCCTCCCAAAGAAGCCAAGGTACCTCCAGGATATATTTGGAAACTCTCCAAATGTGTATATGGTTTGACTGATGCATCAAGGTCCTGGTACCTGACACTCAAAGAGGAATTGTTGAAGTCAGGAGCAGTGGTTTCAAAATATGATCAAGCCATATTTACATGGAACTTTGAAACAAACTGCATGGTATTATAGCTACTCATGTTGATGATTTTTGCTTTGCAGGCTCGGAGATTTTTTCAGAGCAGAGTCATGGACAGGATTCGTCACTTGTTTAGGATCAAATCTGAGGAAGTTGCTGAGTTCAGTATATAGGATTAAGCATAAAGAAAACTGGGAATGATGTTAAACTTGGACAGGACGAATATGTCAAAAAAGCTAAAGGTGTATCCCACTAGAACCAGGCAGAAATTTGAAAGATGCAATATCTTCAACAGAGGTTACTGAAACCAGGCAACTGATCGGACAACTTAATTGGTTAGCCACCCAAACCAGACCTGATCTTAGTTATGATGTCAGTGAGTTAAGCTCGATACTAAAACAAGAAAATGTAGAATGTTTAAAACAGGCTAACAGGGTGGTAAAAAAAGCAAAAAAGGAGAAATCTCATATAGATATTCCAGACTTAGGGAACCTTGAGCACCTAAAATTGTTGCATACAGTGATGCTTCTTTTGGCAATTTAACAGATGGAGGTTCACAGGAGGCTATATACTTTTTTTAGTTGGAAGCAATGACAAGTATATGCCCAGTGCCTGGCAGTCTAAGCGTATTAGAAGAGTTGTCAAAAGTACTTTAGCTGCTGAAACTTTAGCCATGGTTGACATGGCAGAAGCCTGTATTTTTTATCGGAAACTTTTGGTAGAAATACTACAATTGAACGATGATACTAACAACATTAAGATCTTCTGCAAAACAGACAATTCCTGTCTCTATGATTCTGTACATTCCTCAACCCAAATTTTGGATAAGAGACTTCATAGAGATGGCTATTTTGAGAGAAATGATTGACAGAAAGGAAATTGCAGAGATCTCTTGGATATCAACTGATGTACAAATTGCTGACTCCTTGACAAAGAAAGGAGTGCCATCATTCAAGATCCTTGGGTTCATATCCGAACCAAAGGAATCATCTGTATAATGTAAATACCGGGCTTTTTTTTCTTTTTGCAGATTAGATGATTCCAAACTGAAAAGAAGAAAAAAGGGGAAGAACTGTTAATCTATGTGAGCTATCTCCCTGAAAACTCTCCCTGACGGGGAAAGGATTTCCGGTCGGAAGTCGGGGCGGCGGCCATGTTTGTTTATACTGTGTAGTGAGTGAGGAGTCGAATAAAATATTCTCTCCGTATCCGTTGTCGAAGTCCGTCATTCACATGTTTATATTTTTCTTTATGCACCTTGACAGTCCTTTATTTTTACACTAACACGGAGGACTGATATTACATACTGGATTTAATTTGCATTGATAGTAAATTATTGGTTTATTATTTTTCAACAATTTTCTGTTTTATAATGTACAAAATCTGTGTGACTAAATTGGCCCAATTTTCATAAAGATTTAGAAATATGCATCAACAAACATTTTATAAAAACTAAAGGAGATATCACATGTGAAGGAAATTATCCACAAGTTATGGTCAAAGATTATTCAGGAGCAATTCAAGATCATCCTGCAAGATTACAGAATCATTTTATACAATCATAAATTCATCTTCAATTTCTAATGACATTCAAATAATATTTGTTAAGTACAACTTTCAAAAGTTATTTATAATTGGAATAGATTGATAGTTTTTTGAGCTTCTAAAATATGTAATGTATATAAATGTTTATATACATACATTATGTTCCAAAGGTTGTCATAGCCAGGAGTGATAATGGGGACAAGCTCCTACTGCCTATAAAATGCTTCCATGACATGCACCTCAAATAGCCTCTGACAACAAAATCCAATTCTAAGCTGGAGAATGGGCAATGGCAGAAAACTGGCACCTCATAACCAGCTACTTTGGGTAGATGGAGCTCAACAGTTCAAGAAGCCAGTACATCAAGGTGAAGGAAAACCCTAATTTTAAACCTCCTCTTTCTTGCAGTCATATCCAAAACACAGAAAAGGCAATGAAAGTAAATACAGATAGAAAACCTGGAGTGGAGTTCTGTAGACTGTCAACTCATGCAGCCAAGCTCTCCCAAATGTAATGCTCTACACACACACACATTTTATATTTATATATATATATATATATATATATATATATATATATATATATATATATATATATATGAGAGAGCAAGAAGTGATTGAAACTACTTGAACAAAAACATGAACTTTGGACAGTTAAACCACAATTTTGATTCTGATGTACACCTTATTTGAAAATATACAATAAGAATATTAAACAAACAACCCTTCTAGATTGAATTTAAAAATCTCTCTCTCTCTCTATATATATATATATATATATATATATATATATATATATATATATAAAGAGAGAGAGATACACACACAATAAAAAAAGTAACTTCTCTCTGTAAATTTAATTTTTTTAAAACGTATTTTTGGGATGGCTAAATTATATTATTTTTATATGAGAAATATTTTAAATTTTTAAATAGTAACAGTTATTTAATTTCAAGCTCCAGAATTTTAAAATAATTTTTTAAAAATTCACATGACTAAAACCTTCTCATCAATAGTAGAAATTTAATTTTAATCAATACAAGACTACACAGCAGATGTTCAAGTGTTGTAATAACAATTATGGTTTCATAAAAATAAACTGTAAAATACTAAAAAAAGATGCTTCAAAATAAATCTCTGCTTTCAACTTGAATTTCATGATTAAGCAGAAAGAATATTAAGACATTATCATAAAAGTATACTTCTTAACATTGACGCATTACATGATTTTATATTATTCCACTCTTTCTCTCTATATTACATATGGATATACAGTAGAGGAAACAAATATTTGTACACAGAAATTTTTAATTTATTGTATTTCCAACTAATGAATAAACATACTTTTCATTTAACTGTACACAGATGCATAATAACTAAATATGCATAGAAAACAGAAAAAAATTTGATTTAATAGAAATAAATCCCATTTATCCATTTTAATTGGTGAAAAAAGTATTTGTATAATGGAAATTTTAGATTTTAAAACTTTTAAATTGCTTCAATACTCTAGATTATTCAAGCGGAATATTCTAGAATGTTTCAATAATGTTACCATTAGTTATTTCTAGCCTAAAAAATACAAACAGAACATTCTGTAATTGATTTTTGTGCAAGAAGGTTATCATCATGGCAAGAGGTAAAGAATTGATAAATTTGCAAAAAGAACTGATTAAGCTCTGAAAAGAAGGTAAAAGTTACAGGCAAATTTCAAACAACCAGAATATTCTATTTACTACTATTAGTTCATTCATCGCAAGTTATAAAAACTCAAAACTGTTGAAAACCAAAGAAGAACAATTGCTCCATGGAAGATTTCTGCAAGATCTTTTAAGAAATTAATGCATCAAATTAAACAAACACTGATGGTTACTCATCAAGAGTTGCAGGATGATTTGCTTTCATCAAAATTCTGTGTCACTAAACAGACAATAAGCAATGAAATTCATAGGAACAATCTAAAGTCATGCTCCCCTTGGAAAACTCCACAACTATTGAAAAGACACAGAGATGTCAGTTTGAAATTCATTTGTGAACATAAGGATAAGAAAAATTCATATTGAGAAAGAGTATTATGGCTAGACAAAACCAAAATTGAGTTGTTTGGACATAATTCTAGAAATCATGTATGGAGGAAAGATGACAATGCCTTCATACAAAAGAACACAGTTCCACCAGTGAAATTTGGTGGTGGCAGTATCAATGGTTTGGGGATGATTTTCTGCAAAGGGTACTGGCAACATAGTAGAATGAATGCTGCAGCATATAAAAATATTTTGGAAGCAAATTTAATCATTTCAGTTGAAAATCTTGAACTTCCTTCTGATTGAATCTTCCAATAAGATAATGATCCAAAGCAAAGTGCAAAATCTATGAAGAAATGGCTTGCTAAAAATAATGTAAATACCTTGAAATGGCCAAATCAATCTCCAGATTTAAACCGAATTGAGAATCTGTGGCATTATTTGAAAATTCAAACCCAACGCACGTGTGTGTGTGTGTGTGTGTGTGTGTGTGTGTGTGTGTGTATATAATTTTGAGAAATGGATTAAATCCTACAGATTTTTTAGAAATTTATTTGTTTAAACGTTATTTTTTACATGGATACTCATATTTGAGTAGATGTTTTGTTTTTTATTTATTTATTAAACAGTATATTTATTTACTTACATATACTGGCTTGAATATCTGAGAAATCTTGTTAGAAAAATATGTGTTCTTTGGCAGGATTTGAACCTGAGTCCCCTAGGAGAAACTGTCACTAGATCAGATGTACCTTAGACCTAAGATGTACCTTGACCATGTAGGACCGCCTGATCAAACAAAACCCGACTCAAGCTTTTAGTTGGATTTAATCCATTTCCTAAAAAAATTGTCTTTGTTTGCATCAGGATATGCTTTTTTTTTTTTTTAATCGATAATTGGGAAAGAAATATGTGTTCAAAAGCACTATTCGGGCTTTGTTTAATCAGGTAGTCTTATGTGGTAGATTTGGTCTAAGGCACATCAGATCTAAAGATGGTTTCCTCTAGAGGACGTAGGTTTGAATCCTGCCGGAGACCACATATTTTTCTTCAAACTTTTTTTGAATATTCAGGCCAGTAGATGTAAATAAATATACTGTTTAATAAATAAATAAATAAGAACAGAGTATCTACTCAAATATGAGTATCCATTTCATCAATAATTTTTAAACAAATATATATATATATATATATATATATATATATATATATATATATATTATTGTAGTACTTTCAATCATCTCAGTCATCCATTTTTCTGTCTACGGTGATGTCACATGTAACAGTTACTGGAAGCAAGGTCACACACACACATATATATATATATATATATATATATATATATATATATATATATAAGATATTTAAATATGCCTTATCAGGTGGCATTTAAATTAGCTCTTGCAAAAGGGTTCTTGATCAATCCTTCACCATAATAGGTACATGCGACAGACAACAATAAACTACAGAAGAACTCAAAATTGATTACTGCATTTAAGTATTGCATAAATATTTAAGTTTACATTTTAAAAGTTCATTGATAATTCTTCTGCCGTCACTTAATTTAAAGACAATTTGATGTACGTAGGTCCTTACTTTCTGTACAAACAATTATTTTTTTTATTTCATGGGTGACTTTCGCTGGATTTCGCAATTAATTTCAATTATTCCCAAATTTATTTCTAAGTTATAAAAATTGGTATTGCACAAGAAAAAAGTTGTCACAAATAATAATAATAATAATAAAAAGAAGATTTTACTGCTTTCTTTCTTTCACCACCCACTAAATGTTATGATGATTGAGTGAAATAAAAAAGATTGTTATGAATATATTTATTATTAGATATATTAATGAAGAGCTATTAAAAATAAACAACTCGTGTATGTGCACACATATGAGTACAGATTTTTTTTTAAATCTAAAAATAAATATAGCAATTCCCAACTATGTATCAAAGATAAAAACTGTTCCCAAAATGTTATTAGAAACAGTAGATTAAATGAAAAATTTAACAATATTCAGTTTGAAAGAATGTTTTATGTCACAGTCAAATTAATGTTTTCTTGTAGGGCCAGTTTTGATTAGAATTGTACAACATGCGTATGACAAATTCTTTATCTGTAGCTAATTTTAAAATGAATAAAATTCATATATGTAAAAATTAAAAAAAAAATTTTTTTTAATAATTTAAAAATGGGTCTATTATGGTATTTATTAAAATATTTTTTTAATTAAATGATTTTACTACCTTAAAACAAGAATTAAGATTTACACTAAAATTTTCTAAAAAGCTAATTAAGTAGTACAAAATGATTAGTGAAAAGACTGATAAAAAACTAGATATAAACAGTAAAGAATATGGAGATAAAAAACAAATCTTTTGTCTCTTATTATTTTGTATGCATTTACTCATTCAAAAAATTTGCCATAACAGACATGGTGACTAATGTTAGTCATTAAAGTTAATATTTATTGGAATAAATATTTGAAAAGTTAGATTTGCAAATTTTGTGAAATAAATCGATGATCTCCAAAAGTCATTTTAAATTATATTAACGTCTTTAAAAAGTCAGGATGACCAATATTTACATTGCAGACATTACTCCCTAAAGAATTTACAGATAAGAAATTTGGCACATAAAACCTGATAATTCTTGAATTCCATACCTAAACTACTTCTAATTTTGCCAAGATAACATTCACCCAAACTGCCATGATAGCAATTTGCCATGAGAGGAATTCCAAGAGGGTAATGAAGGGAAATTTAAACATTTTATCAATTTGATAAGCTGTATTAATATAAGGTGAAAGAAAATGGAAAGATTATATATATCTATATATATTTGCATCATGTGAACAAGTGGTTACAGCAAATAAACCATGTTAAAAAATACAGAATCTTATGAAGGGTACCATTTTTATTTTAAATTTATATCAACATTAAATTCTAATAAAATCACATTAAATTATTAATTAGACTGGAAGCAATATTCCTATTTGAGTTTGCTAGAAAGATATTAAACATAATAATTAGTGGTTTGTAGCAACTAGATTTAAAACGGTATTTTCAAGTCTCTAAATTAAGCTGAAAAATGAATCACACTTGATAATGTAAAATTTATCAACACTAACCAATAAAAAAAGTTATTTATGAATCTCCTGATGCAGTCTTTTATTAAGCAATAACTTTAATCCAAGGACTTATGAAGAATCCCGTTTTTAGGCAGAAAATATAGAAACAAGATTTTTCATACTAAATACAGACTGACTTTGGATAATAGTGTATGACATCTTTAATTTCAGTCTAACCTTAAGTCAAAAACCTGAAAACACCACAAGACATCAGAATAAGATAGAAAGTATACTATGAAACAGTATAAAAATTCAAAGATATCTAAGGGAAAACAAAAAAAAATGTATAAACAAAAGGGACATAACTCCTTTAGGTTTCTACAACACTCATTAATTGTGTAAGAGTTTATTCATCTGATTAGAAACAAAAGAAAGAAAAATTCTTATAAGTTATAAGGCATCAAATATTCTATTTACAAAGGAAGGAGGTGACGGAGACAGGGAAAGAGAAGTGTGAGAGAAAAAGAATGAAAAGGTAGAAAGAAGAAAATTAAAAGCAAAGAGTAGCATAAAGACTGGATAGAGAAGCCTTTATCAGATGCAATAATGCTTACCTTGATAGAGAAGATGAGACCGAGGAAGGCCGCAATGCCAAACAAAAAGGCATAAAGTAACCACATCATTTTCCAACATCCAAGTTGTATATGAATAATGAATTAAATTATCGCCATCTTCTCTTTGTTCTTTAAAATCAACACAAAGCCCAAAACAGAAGGCGGCATCAACAGGTTATGTGTAGACAAAGACATTATGAAAATGGAGGAAAAAAAAAAAATCTTGCACAATATTGCTGTGTGAGAGAACGTGACTAAATATTAACACACAGATATGAATAGATGTGTGCATGAATAAAGTTGCATGATTGTGTGTTGGTATATGTAGATAAATGTATATTAATTCTAGAGTGGACCACAAAGACATGTAAATGTGTGTCCACAGATAAATACAAAGAAAAAAGCAAAATAATGTGTGTGTATATACTACAACGAAAATGACTATGTAGTCTTGTATAAAAAAAAAAAAGCTGGGTATAAAGATTCAAATTATATACACACACACACATATATATATATATATATATATATATATATATATATATATCAGAGACTGCTATCTACATAATGCAAAATGAAGGAAGTGTATGTATATAAAGATGAAGTATGTACATATGAGGACATATGTTTATGCATGTATATAGAAAAGAATGAAGTGTGTGTATATATGTGTATATAAAATGAATGATGATGAAGTGTGTATATGAAAGTTTGTGTATTCCTGGAGAAAGAGATCAAAACAAAGAGTGACAAACGTTTCTGTATAGTTAGAAAAGTGAGTGTATTTTCTATATAAGTGTGAACGCAACATTCATGCATGGATGAATGTGTGTGCGTATGTGTAGCTGGAGTTTGTATCAAAAGAATGTAAGTGACTCTGTATGTGAGAATGTTGACGTATTTGTTGGATGCTGAATAAATATGAATGAGTGTGAGAGAAAAGACACAAAGTATGTGTGCATACATGTTAAATTTGTATATTCATGGAAATGTATACATAAAAGAATATGAATTAAAATTTCTGTGTGAATTTGTATGTAGGTATCTAAAAATTAATTGAAAGTGTATCTATGAGAAAAGTGATTGTGTGTATGTATGCAGATACACATAAAGATGAATCTGTATATGTCTATCTGTCCTAAACCCGGACAAGGTGTGTGAGTATAATGGGTAGCAATGGGAAGAGAGGACACATTTCCACCCTCCCACCACTTCACCATTGATAGCCACTGACTGATGACAAGCAGCAAAAAAAAAAAAAAAAAAATGAACTGTAGTAATTTGGAACTTCCTGTTAAAAGGGTATCTCCCTACCTCTTTTGTAAAATCAGTTCTGTATATTTTGCTTCTAATTGTCCCTGGTACTAGCTGGACTGATCTGAACATGGCCCTGACTCAAAGAGGTGATGTGGTCTGTTTGAGGCAAACCATACTAGTAAACCTGCTCTGAGTAGAATCCAAGAAATGTTTGTTTTTTTTTTTTAAATTACTTGGGCATCATTTGTGAACATTTCTAGTACAAGCTGTCCTTGACAATAGGGTCAAAATGTGTACTTTTTCCTGTCTAGTCAACAGTGTTCATCGCTAGGTATATTAAAACCATTTCTCTCCTGGATACCATTTGTGGCAATCTCACTATTTCCAAGCCACTGAAGCATTATTTTTTTTAAAATCATTTCACCCTAAACAAGGCAATAAAGTCACTAAGACACAAGGAGTTACTAAAGAATTAAAAGAACAAGAATTAAGAAGGCAGTAGATGACAACTGGCATTGCATTTAAATTCTTGAAGATCAAAGTTGGTTAGGGAACTGGAAGATAGAAGAAACAGTTAGCATCAAATTTATATCTAGCCATTTCAACTGTAAAATGGTGAGACCTTGCTGCCAATCTAGTACTGTGCTTAAATTTAAAAAAGCCTAGTTACCATAGCAGAAAGTTCATCAGAGCCAACTACCATAAATTTATAGAAAAGGTACAGGAAAGCTACATTACAGTAATGGGAAAGTGACTGGAGATGACAGGTCAAAAATAATAACATTGCAGATTCTTCTTTGGATTTTATCAAGAATCTCTAAATATAGAGCAAGAGCACCAGTCCAGATGTGGCAAAAATATTAAATCCATGGGCAAATGGTAGACTTATATGTAAGATTAAGTTTTATTGTTACTCCTTGTTTTAACTCAGAAATGGGATCAGTTTTTCAATTATTTATGATTTAGAAACAAATACTTGCCATAACAGAGTTTAACGAAATTCTAAAAACTTGGGAAACTAAACTTAACTTTCCCAAAGATAATTTTTAAAATTTCTGTCTGAATTTCTTGAATGAGGAGTTAACATTATATTTGAGCTGGTGTACTCTCAGGCCTTCCTCAATGATCCAGAATAGACTATCACCATAGATTAAATAAAGGGTTCTGTTCAGTATTCCCTGTATGTTACCCAGGTCAATATACACCCAAGGAAGGCTGAAACCTTTGGATAACAACAATAAAGATAAGGACAATAGTTTCAAGATAAATAGTGTAAAATATGATCATTTTTATTTAGGAAATATTTTAGATTTGTTGAACTGATGCAATCCCTAGCTAAATGATTACACTTTTAGCTGATTTGAAAGATGACTATGTATATGTAATCTGCAATAACTAATAGATATTTATGCAGCTAAGTGCTAAGCCAGTAGCCATTTTCATTCTTTTAATTTAAGAGAAGACACTACTTTTTTTTTTTTTTTTAATAAATTAACATAAGTTTTCTTTTTTTTTAACTGCTAGTTCACCCAATACAAGGCCCAAGTGTCAATCACGGTAAAGGGATGGTTAGATTTTGTTTAACGGTGTGTCAACCCTCATGGGTAATTTTACACCAACCAGATGAATACATATATTACATACATACACATATATACTTTTATTCCAATAGTTCAAGGGGCTTTATATATACCCATATATAAAAGTGAACATAGAAGTCAACTATATGCAATCGTCAGGCCACCGGTGGCCTGACGATTGCATCTGGCATGAAACAGACTGTCGCCTCTAAGTGTTGACTTCTATGTTCACTTTTATATTTACACACGCTCTATCTTTGATATTGAGCACTTTATCCCATAAATATAGCACACCTTAAGACTATATTTCTTTATATACCCATATATAAACAATTTTTAAAGGAATTTAAAAATTCCTATTTCCTTTAGAAACTCTATTATCTGGCCAGGGGTAACATCTTTAAAGAATGTATTTATATTTGTGACATTGTAGTATTACACTTAAGCTGATAGATTTTACCTTCTATCAGAACACGCTTAACCATCAATCTACAAATGTAATGAGTGCATCAAAGTACATCATCAACTTTTAGCAGGTGTACAGGAGTTGGTCATGTATATCCAATACAAACTCTAGTTAGCACAATGTCATCTCTTCACCTTTTTAGTAGTTTTGGGTTTTCCTGTTTGATCCTTGGTTGGTGTTCGTAAAGTTTGTTTTCTGGGAATGTGTCCCTTACTGCTTGCCATTTGTTTTTTTATACAGTCGTTAAATTTCTTTTTAAAACTCTGTATACAGTATTTTTATATTAGTTATTTTTAGGTTACAGGTTTTTTTTTTTTTTTTTGTTTTTTTGCTAGTTCATCTACTTTCTTTATGCCAACAACCTGGTATCCATGCTAAAACAATGGATTCTTATGATTTCACCAGGTTGTTATAAATCTCCAATATGTCTTCGATGTAAGGATAGTTTTTTTTTTTTCTTTTAGGTCAACCAAAGTGGATAGGAAGTCCATAAATATTGTAAACTACTACTCTATAAAGTTCCTTCTAAGATCAAAGGCTTGCAGGTCTGCTGTAAAAACAAAACAGTGATGGGGTTACTGAGCAAGATTGTTGTAAGGAGGAAGTAAGAAGTGTACATTATGAGGATGTGTAGGATAGATATCAGTTAATCCTGGACTTGAAATACTTTCCATGAGAAAGTGTCAGTGCCTAGTTTTTGATTAAATTAAAAAGAAAAAAAATGTTAAAATGAAAGAGTCAACTAACCATCTATCAAACATTTACAGTCAATGACGAAATTATTTATACACCCATCATTTTTTAAAAATATTTTTATTCATTTCTCAGAATCTAATGCTCGTATGATGCCAGGTTTTTTATTTGTTAATAAGCACAAAAAAAAGGAATATAAAACTCAATTTTCAGAACAATAGGTTAAATACAACAAATTTCAGTTTTCCATTTTTCAAGATTTCCTTTTTTTTGTGTTTATTAACATATAAAAAACCTGGCATCATACAGGCATTAGTTTCTGAAAAATGGATAAAAATATTCAAAATTGATGAATGTATGAATAATTTTGTTGTTGACTGTAAGTAGTTTAACTTCAATAAGCATAAAAGGTAAGAAGTTACTTGAAGCCAAGACACTCAGTCATTGACTTGATGTACTGATCATATTTAAACAAACTAAAAATATGTCTTCAGTATACGGGATAACATCTTTAAAGAATGAAAGTCATGAAAAAATAAGATCATATGACCTAATAATTATGAAAACAGTAATGAGAATGTCAAGAGCCACCCTCAAATTTATTTAACTTGTATTACACAGTGAAGGTATACCAAAATTAACGCAGTGTACACACTGAGTTCAGAAAGGTTTGAGAATATCAATGTGTGGAGATAACAATCCCACCCAAAATTTTCATTAGGAAGGAAGGAAGAGGATGAAGTGAATAAATTACTATGTCTATCCTGTTTCCTTCTTGATGACAGGGTGAGAGATAATTTAGATTTGTTCAAGTCATGGATATAAAGAGTTAGAAGATGAAAGAGAGGGAGAAAAGCAAAAAAAAAAAATAGAAAAAAAAAAATAAAAGGCGAAGAATATGGATTGGAAAAAAGAAATTAGAAAGGCAGCTCTAATATTATAGTTTATTCTTTATTCATATCAAAATATAATTCATTAAACCATTAATCTGTGTGTGTGTGTGTGTGTGTGTGTGTCTGTCTGTGTATATGCATATGTATAGAAAGATAGATAAAGAGGGAGATATGAGTCAATGCTGAAAAGTTCTTGACCTCGCCCAATTTCCCTAAATCAGTATTCAAATGTTTGGTCATTGAAATTGTATTTCTAAAGATTAGGCTGAACTATGAATTTTGTGAGTATGTGTGATACATACATAGACATATAAATTATATATTCACAACATAATTCTGCTTCCTTTTAAAAAAAAAAAAAAAAAAAGATTGTATAGAAAGAAAAAAAAGAAAAACACTAAGTTACAACCTGTCAAAAATGATTGATGGAATTCTGTATGGATTGTCATTTCTGCCTAGGATCAGTGCAGTATTTCACACACACACATATATATATATATATATATATATATATATATATATATATTCGCTTGAAGATGAAATGGAACTAATGCTTTTAATTTAATTGCAAAATTAAATTAGGGGTTTTTAGCTTCTATTTTTGAAACATGGTTGGAACTGTGTAGCGAAAATAACCATATTTTAAATCAATTATTATATATATATATATATATATATATATATATATATACATACACACACACACAGTGTTTTATATATGAAATTCATCTATCATAATTTTTTAAATATTTATTTGTATATATCATCTTCAATTTTGGGGCAGTGGGGAGTCATACAAGGATTTGAAGAAATCTGGTTCATGATTTTACTTTGAGATTCAATTTTTCCCTATTTTTTATGGTTCCAAGATGATCCAAAGAGATGGCACAAGAGATCAAAATAAGAGGAAGCAACAGAGGAAAAAAGAAAATCACCAAAAATTCTGGTGAAAAAGAAAAAAAAATATAAGTATTATACAAAAGTAAATATTTTTTTAAAAATGCACAAAAAAAAAAAAAAAAAAAAAAAAAAAAAAAGACAAAGAACAAAGAATGTGCAAAAGAAAAGAAATTGATGAGAGGCACTTAAAGATTTAAATTCCATTGTGTAACTTAAAAAGAGGCTTTAAATATTATATTTTGAGTTAGTAAATAAATAAAAAAGGGCAAGATTATGATGACCAATCAGGAGCAATTTTCAAGAGATAAGACATTTTCCATGATTACAAGAACTGCTTCTCATATTAATCATAACTTTATTACGGAATTTGCATATATCCTTACTTTTAGCATCATTATTTTCTTCTTTAACATGTCTTCATAATATCAGTAATTGTTATAAAAAAAAACTCTAATTAGTTTGAATAGTATTATGATGTTTATTTTAATATCATTGAATTATCACTTTATGAAAATTTATAGTAGCAAGAGTATTTTTTTATTAAATGAAGCATTGTCAACCATTATATTTTTTTTTTATTAGTATGTACTTCTATTTTAGATGCTTTTTATCATAACTTTTACTTTGACCTTCAATCTTCAGCAGTAAGTAGACACTGCAGGATCAGAAATAAAGGATAAACTTTGTGAGATTAGAACTCATGTCACTTTTTCTTCAGGGAAGCATTGTTAGAAATACCAACCATTTTAACTGCAAAGCTACAAGGAGTTGGTGGCTTTACAGAAGAACAAATCTAACCTATAAACCTTCATTGTATTGTCTTTATCAACTCTGTATTTGTTTTGACATTAGTAGTATTAACAGCAGCAATGTTATCTTTATTTTTATTAAATGAAAATTATTAATAATTTAAATTACTATACCACTTTCATTGTTTCATTATTTATATGAATTACACCATATAACTTACATAAATATGATTACTGAATAATTATATAATTTGTTCTATGAAGAATTCTCTATAGTAAGTATTATAAAAAAAGCAAGTGTTTTTAAAATTCCATTGAGTTGCAATATAGTGGACATGACTTGTTTTTTTCATTCAAATTTACTTTTTATTTTTAGATAATTTTAGAACTAAATTTGGAGTTAAAAAGCCTTAAAAAAAAAAGCAGTCAACTCTACATTCTATATTTTTCATTATTATTATTAGTAATAATGAAATTAAATTAACATGAGTCAAATTTAACTTTAAAGGCAGAAATAATTAGCTTCACTGATATAGCCAAAGACATTCCTATAGAGTTATCTCAATTATAAAGGAATTTTCTAGTTACTTCTGATAAAGTAATGTTGGTAAGGGCAGAATAATTAAAAAAAAATAAAAAAATGTCAATTTTGATTAACACTTTCAAGGAAAAGATGGGATGATCAGAAAAGAAGATCCAAGAGAGAAAATAAGAAAATTACAGAGCAATCAAGGTTATTTACAAAAAGCTCAATTACAATTTCTTTGAAAATATTTCTTAAGAACTTAAATTTATAACTTTATTGTTCTTGTCAAAGAGAGCCGTTTCATTGCTGAAGGTGCCAAATAGAACAGCAAAGATTAGGTGAAAATTTGCAACCACCAAAATAAAATGTAAAGTCATCATCTTCTTATAGAGCGACTACACCAGACCCATCCAGTGTCACACACTGAGACTTCCCTGGGGTGTTATGGTTTCAAGGTCATTAAGTGTACAAGATTGAAGCAAACTAGAAAATGTTCTACAGTTTGTGATTGCTCACATTGGCAGTTGTGATCAACATCAGTGGCATATCTTCATTTCTGAAGGTTGGCTCTACAGTCACCAACAGCTGTTTGGGGGTGGACCAGGCAACATTGGAGCCAGGGGAGGAGGATTCTGCAGCACTGATAGAGAGCCTGTTTTCCATGTTGTTAAGGTGGCTGCACCACAGGGACAGATGCTGTCTAGGAGCTATGTTGTTCTGTGGTTCAGCTGAGTATAGAAAGCAGAGTCATTCTTTATAATGTTTTCTTGATCTGACCTTGGCTCTTGTATTTGCAATGAGGGTATATAACAGACTGGTCCAGAGTGGCCCCAAGGTAGTCAGGCTTGGAAGTGTTCTATAACCATAATGTCATGATTTCAATAAGCTTTTTCATCTTTATTTGATTGAGACTGAAAAGAAACTACACTTGCATTTCAAGCAGAACTGATAAATAGAAGAGGTTTGATTTGATTTGGTTTACACCATTTACTCAATGGGTTATTTAATACCAACAAAATGTTTTTATTACTGTTAATTTTTTTTTTTTTTTTCCAAAAATGTATTGCCAGTAATATTTTTATTTTCTCAAAAATGTATTGCTCGTAATAATGTTTCAGGTAATAAATTTTTACAAAAAAGTATTTCTGGTATTAAAATCTATTTTTACTTTTCATAGTGTTTTGACCCCAGTTTAGGGGTTAACTATTTGCCCTTAGCTGGGACCCTAACGAGCCAAGGTGGACCTGGGAACAACAGCAATTAAGAGTTGGTTCCACAATATTGCTGTTAGACATAATTTATCGTCTTACCCAGCATGGAAAATAGAACAGGTCTTTTGCATATTTATATATATATATATATATATATATATATATATATATATATATAATAAAAAGAAAGAACAGTAAGATATATAATCCGGTGTTCCTATTGATATTTTCATTTTTACAAAACAGTGCTCAATGTAAATTTACAGAGCATAAATATTATAAATTAACTGATTTGAAATATGGTTTCTTCGCTACACAGGAATTACCAGGTTTCAAAAACCGAAGCTAAAAACTTCAAATTTAATTATATAGTTAAATTAAAAGCATTAGTTCTGTTTCATCTTCAAGTGAATTTTCTATATGTACTCTTTGTAAGAAGTGTTACATACAAAATTTACAAAATTGAAACAGAAAAATGAAACATATATATATATATATATATATATATATATATATATATATATATATATTACAGTTAGGATTTTATCTCCATAAACATCACTACCAAGTTTTGACTTCATATAGAAAATTCCTACAGCTTCCAGGACCTGAGCTTCAATCTCGCTAGGTCAACTATACAATTGGAACATTCTTCCAAAGGAGCAACAAACCATTACATTCACCTAAATCATCTGTTGAGAGGAAGGAAAATCAAATAGAAAATCTGGAACCTCAAGACCTTACTTAAAATATATACCAAACGCCAAGTTAAAATCTTACCCCTGCAGTTCTCAGAGTTTTTCAATGAACAGAAAACCTTAAATCTTTGCTTATGAAATAAAAACCATGATGATATATTACATTTACATATTATTCTGTCATCAATTCTCAGCTTTTAATCATCAATATTCAGCTAACTAGCATGTTAACAGTAGTTAAGATAAAATCAAGTCATCTAATAAGGTGTAATAACTATACAATACTACAGGATTATTTCCATATAGATCAGCACTTCTGCCAAGGATTAAAATGTTGCTTCCAGACACTTTCTCTCAGGTGAAACATTACACACTCAGCATTTCAGACTTGGATCAAAGTTTTGTATATGTACTCTTTGTAAAAAGTGTTACATACAAAAAAACATTATAGAGAAGCATTGTTGGTTATTATTAAAAAAAAAAAAAAAAAATCTTTCATTTAAAGTTGCTTTTTTTAAAAAAAAAAAAAAAAATCCCTCAGGTCATTCTTCTATGATAAACAGCATGAAACAAATAAAATATATATCCAGTCCATGTAACTTACTTAAAATGGCTGGGGAATAACAACATGAGAGTTGTGATAAAAATGATAGAAATAACAGTAAAAAAAATTTATAACTAATATAACATTTTATAAGGACCCTATAAAATATACACATTTTCACATATAAAAAATAAATATATCACAGTGTTACATTCAGACTTTGTGAGAAACTGAACTCTATAAAAATTGAAGGCCCTTTATTAACAAAACAAAACTGTGCTAGATTTCATCTAAGGAAATATTTTGAAGTCCATTCAAATTATGAGGCACTAAGCTGTAGTTTATATATAAGTGGATACCAAAGTCAACACCAAGTGGTGACAGTCTGTTTCATGCTTGAACACAACCTTATGATCAAGCATGAAAACAGACTGTCGCCACTCAGTGTTGACTTCAATATCCACTTTTATATTTACACATACTCTATTCCTAATATTGAGCACTTTTAACTGTAAATATGTTCATCATATACAGTGTGTCTCAAAAGTCACAGTGCAATTAAAAAGAAATAGACATTTGTGAAACAGCAAAGGAGGAGGACATTTGCAACACATCATCTTGCATAATTAGACCAATAAAATTTACAAATAATGTATAGTCACATATGGAAACATTATTTCATTTGGTAAATAAATATAAAATTGACAGTTTTTCAATAGTAGTGCGACTTTCAGGATATGTGTGATAGATAGATATCAGTGAATTGTTCATATTCCCTGATGAGTGGATAGAGTGATTGTTGGAGTCTATCTACAAAATTCTAGAGTCAGGATGCTGAAAGTAACACCACTCAGCTAAGTGACAAACTTTATATGTGCATTAATTTTTATATATATATATACATATATATATATATATATATATATATATATAATAATAAAAAAAAAGAACAGTCAGATTTCTAATCCAGGATTCTTTAGCATTTACTTTTTAAAAACGGTGCTCAATACACAATAGAACATATTATAATTATTTTTTTAAAAAAATATGTATCCATCATGACACAGAAATTACTATGTTTCAAAACCAAAACTTAAATTAAGTCTAAAATTTTTAGGCTTAAAATTTGAAGTTCAGTTCCATTTTCAAGTGATGCTGAGAATAACCTTGGGAAAAAAAAAATTGATTTACTTAAGAGCCAAATAACATTATATATTTTAAGTTGGTGGGGTAGTGAGAATTCAGAATCTTTTTATTAAGGGGGTGTTGGCTTTTTTGATGAATGAAAATACAAGTATAATTTTTATATGATAAAATTGAAAGTCAGTTACCGTTAGGTGGGAGTTAAGGTTTCTGTCTGTTGATACAGACTTCTGTTTATGCAAGTGTGTCATTAATGTCTCTGTTTTTTTATACTTCAGTTACATTGCAATACATTTGGCATTTTTATTTATTTTTTTTTACTTGTTTACTCGTTTTCTAAAACTACATTGAGATTTTCTTAAAGGGGTATTCAAATATGATTAAGTCATTATTTATAAAGATCTAAAATACTATATTTAATTTAATTTACTAATAAACTATATATGGTATAGTAAAATTTAAAATATTAGAATCTAATTACGCATTTATAAATTATTTTATTTATGATCAATTAATACATAATTATGCAAATTATTTTTATAATTAATTATTTTTTAAGGAAAATATGAGAATGTCTACAAAAAACTGCTATTTCATTTCTTTGATTTAATAAATTTCTATCTTTCAGAAACTTAATAATAAATAACTTTTCGTGTAGGCACAAAGAACATGGGTCATTTAAAGATCAACATGTTCTCGTTTTTTATTAGTTTCCATTTTACTGTTGGTGTTTTGTTCTTTTAAATGCATTTAAAAAGAAACAAATTATCAAAGTTCATTTTAAATTTTTGTCCCCACCCCTGATTACTTTTGAATGTCGCTAGATATGTTTTCAAGGATTGTGTTTTTTGTATGTTTATGTAACTGTTTTTAGTTTGTTTCAGCATTCCCTTATTTCCTGGAACCAATTTCAAGTCACTCAAAGTGGTTTAAATGGTCATATATATATATATATATATATATATTTTTTTTTTTTTCAGCCATATATACATATCTGAAATGACAAGTAGATAATTGCACAGATAAAAGCAAACATACATCAAGTGTAAGCAATTAAAGTTTCATAACATGAGAATTTTATGGCATTTTCTATTTTGCAATAATAGCAGCTGAACTTGCATCAGAGTCACATCACATGATCAAAAACAGGAACAACCAAAATTTGCATAGAAAAAATAATAAAATAAAAACTTGTTGCAGAGATAAAATCATTGTGTCCTTGTATTGTCAATATGGACACAATGACTTTATATCAAGTGTAACGCTCTAGATTTGAGAATGCATTGTTATAATGAGTTTTCAAATCTATGGCTTTATCTATAGATCAGATATTTAGCATAGTCTGGAACAAAGCAACTATAATGAGTCATCCAATAAGGATTGAAAAGACTAACAATAGTGTGTGGGGTTAGCTAGCTCACAATCACTATATTTCTTCTTGGGTTGAATATTGTTCTGATGATGATTTTTTTTTTTTTATAACCTAAAATCTGTTGTTAAATAGGGTAAGGAATGGCTTGTCAATTTTTTACGCTTCCAAACAAAACTGTTCTCTATCAATTATCTAACAGATCCCTTTCTGCCTTCCATCAGCATGTCTGATGCTATCATCCAGGAGAGTCATTCATAGCCCCATGTTGGGCTAACATTTTCCACTGACATGGAAGTGGAAGGATTATTTTGAATCAATTGCTAGGTCTGCTGCTAGGAAAGTAGCTTCACTCTGTTGTGCTAGACAGTTTTCTCCCCAGAATCGATCTTATATAAATCTACCATTCTTCCATGCTTTGAGTATTGATGCTATATCTTGTCTTGTGCTTCTGCTAAATATTTAGAGATTCTTGATAAAGTCCAAAGAAGAATTTGCAATGTTATTGATTCTGATCTGGCATCTAGCCATCAGTCATTCTCCCACCACTATAAAAATAGTTTCATGGTAATTGTTCTGATGTAATTTCTTCTATGGTACCTAGACTTTATAAATATAATTATAGTACTAGATTGGTAGCAAGGTTTCTTCATTTTACAGGTCTCATCATTTTCTGGCTTCTCACTTCCCAGTCAACTGTGATCTTCAAAAATTTAAATGCAATGTCAATTGTTATCTTCTGTCTTCTTAATTCTTGTTCTTTTATTGTCCTCGCACCTTCATCGTAGTTTTTTTTCACATAATCTCTAACACTCAGTAATCCCTTGTGCCTACATAGCATTGCTTGAGATGAAATTAAAAAAAAGTGTGCAGAGTGGGGATCATTACATAGGAACAATACCATGCTCTCAAGTTAACCTTTTCTTCTTTTTTTCATAGTATGATGTAAAATAAACAATGTTTTTTGGGGTTTTTTTTGACAGCTGGTACTGCCAGAAAGGCAATAGAGTTTACTATGTCTTGGAAGCTCCAATCCTGGTTTGGAACCAGAGTTGTCTGTCTCTTAAATTGATTACCAAGCAATGCTAGAGAACCCAGTCTACTTTGTTATTTATTTGTAGTAGAAGGAAAAAGTGCATTTGTGCCTTTCTCAAGAGTATGAGTGTGAAATGAAATTAAGCAGCCCTAGTTTCTACTGCCAGTATTTATTATGTTATGCTCTACTACACTTACATTATATATATATATATATATATATATATATATATATATATATATATACAGACACACACACGTGTGTGTATATACTTTTCTTTTTTAAGTAATAAAATCAATACTAAAATTTATTCTATATTCAACACATTGAACACCTGAAAATAAATAACTAATTTTATTTTACACTCTATAGATAATAAATCCAAGTAAATAGTTCTTTTTCATTTATACTCTACCTGTAAAGGCTGACTTGACTGAAAAAGACAAGATCTTGCATATACTGTGACTACATGTACATCGGGCATTAATAGCTTAACAGTATATAAAGTTTTAAAAAAAATCAAACAATGCATATTTATATAGCAATAGTTAGGGGTTTAATCAATATTACAAACTCTATAATTATCATCATAAGAGATAAGTATAAAAATATTAGTTTGTAAAGAAATTCTTTTCTTAATTTACTTCAACACAAAATGACAGGATTTTGTTAAGGCTTATTTTATAAGGATATAAAAATCATATGTCTGACGATCAACTTCACCTAACAGAATGGTCAACAAAATTCTTATCTGCCTGGCACTCAGCATCCAACTGTGCTTATCAAATCCACCTTCTCTTGCACTAAAGGAAGAAATCCACAAAGATTCCCCACATACAGTTCTTTTTTGAGATATGGAGTGTTGAAGCAATTTTGAAAAAAATTCTACAGCCTTTAGGTCAGACTTGAATATCCTTATAAATATGCTCATGATTGCACTCATTTCATTCAAATAGAAATAGACCACCAAAAACAAGTAGAACCTAATGATAGTCATTGCACTAATGAGACTAAAAAAAAAATATTTTTAAAAATTGTCAGGATTATGAAATTATAGCCAAATAATCCACAAGCCAATTGCTCAAATGATGGAATAATATTTTTTTCATATATTCTTACTGAAATGCATTATTTGATAAGCATTTTTTACAAATCTGAAGTAAGAACTTAAAAGTGTCTGAAAATAATATAAGAGATTAGTTTATAGTTTTACATGAAGAAAACAAACATAAAATTGAGAAGATACCAAAAAATAAAATTATTAAAAATTTCCTCAAATAAAAAAATAATTTTGAGGATGTGCATATTTTGAGGAGGGGGGGAAGAAGTTTTCAGTCTTATGGATAAAGCATCCTTTACTTTAAAATTAACATATGAATACACAAAATGCATTTATGTAGATTGATGTGTGGAAGAAGTAAAACAATCATTGCTTTCTTGAACCTACTCTGAAATTGTTTTGCATATCCCATGAGTCTTTAGTTTCTCTTTCATTTGACAGTCTGTAATTTAACAATGTGTTTGTGATGCCTTCTGTTAGTTGATCTCTCTCCCAGTGTCTGCTTTCAGTTATATCAAATATCACTAAGTTTAATCAACATTATAACAAAAAAACAATGAGAATAAAGAGAATCAACTTAAAAGAATTTTTAGTCAATTTTGTGCAGGTGGAGATCCAAGCTAGAAGATAATAGTTGTGAGAAGAAAAAGAGAAACTGCTAAAATAAAACAAAGGCAGCTGAAAATGAAGAAGATGAAATAGTGACAAGGATGGAAAGATGAAGTGAAAAACAAAAGAGGTTGTGAATATAAGCAAACAACTGGAAGAAAAGAATGGAAAGAAAGAAAAGTTGATAAAAAAGAAAGTAAGAGATTATTGGAAAAGGAATTAAAGTAACAGGTAAAATAAATGGAAGGTGATGCTTAAAAAAAAAAAAATTCAGGAAAATGGCTGGTGGAGTTTAAAAAAAAAGAAAAAAGAAAAAAGACAGCTTGAAAATTATCAGATAAAGGAGGTTGGGAAACTAAATGAAAATAATCCCTGTAATAAGAGAGAGAAAAACAAAAGACCAAATGAAGATAAATAATAAAAATAATAAAAATGAAAAAAATAAAAAGCAAGAATGAGAAGATAAACACATCACCCCAATCACGAGTGGGAGAGAATAGATTTTGGAAAAACAGATAAATATTTAGGGTTTGTAATAATAAAATAAGAGAGAAAGATAACAGTTCAAAAAGAAGGAGTTATAACACTGAAAAATGGAAGAAACCAAAATTAAAAAAAAAAAAAAAAAATTATAGAAAACAAAAAAAAAAATCAAGAAACAAACTAATAAAGTGGAGGCTTTAAAGAAAATGTAAATTAAAAATGGAAAGTTATATTTGTCACCTTTTTCTTTTTTTTGGGTTGTTTTAATCAAGTAGACAAGGTTTGTTATCGATGGGAATATGGGTTGAATAATGTAAAAAAACGGAAAATTAAAAAAAAATAAAATAAAAAGCCAGTGACAGGCAAATGAAGAAAGATAACACTTGTCAGTAAAGGAAAAGCAGAGACAAAAATAGTTAAGGAGACCTGATAAGACTTGTTGCTTCACCTGTGAAGCAAGAAAAAAAGATAAAAAGAAGATAGAGTTTACATATGGTGATGGGGAGATAAGCATTTATTGCTACCATCTAAAAAGCATCAACTCCATCAAATGAACATCAGATCTTCATAGACATCATAGAATTTATTTAGTGGACAAAACTGAAGTAAACATATCAATTTGTTTTCCGATAATAAAATATGGGAATTAGAAAAGGTCATTGCAGTTAAACCTTGACTATCTGAGTTGTGTTTAGGCTTTAGAAACGAGGATTTAACATGGGTGTGTTCATAAATATCCATATTTCTTGCGTTTGTTTAGCACAAGGCCATTTGTGCATTACTTGGAGAGAATTAAACTCACTACAGTAGTAATGGTCTTCTGGGCTTGCTTGCAAACAATAACATTGTGACAAGGTGTCAATATACATCTATGCCTATACACCTGATACATGTATACAGATGGCATAGTGGTCTTCTGGCAATTTGAAGACAAGAAATGAAGGGAACTAAAGAACTCTGTTGGTTATCAATATTCACTAAACAAGAGCAGAAGATACTTTTGTCAATATTCCAAAATTTAAAAACTTATATAGACAACAAATTTGTTTATTTATAAAACGTGCAATAATTCCAAAATCATATTTCTGAAAATAAAATTCTTAACATGACCTAACCAAAAATTGCTTAGAAAAAAAAAAATTTTCTCAGATTTTGGGAAGTGTGTTTCAGCAGCCCATTTTTTTTATATATATATATATATATATATATATATATATATAATTAATAATACAAGTAAAAGGTTTGCCACTTAGCTGATTGATGTTAGCTTCAGCATCCCCAACTCCAGTTTTGTATATGGACTCACTGGGAATTACTCCATCCACTCATCAGGAGGTATATATACACATACCCACAGATACATTAAACAAACTTCTTGTAAATAGTGCCTAAGGATCATTTGCCACATTAAGTTTTTAGTCAGGATTTTACAATGATTTTTATTGCTATATATATATATATATATATATATATAATGTAATCATTTCACCCCAAGCAAGCCAATAAAGTCACTAAGATACAAGGGTTTACCGAGTGTTAGAGAAAATGAGAAAGATATGTTATGGTGGTGGGAATGTGACTGAAGCTGAGATATCAGATCAGGACCAATAACATTGCAGATTCTAACTCTGAGCTTGGTAAACAATAAATCTTATTCAATGATTAAAATATAAATCACACTATATTTTATAACTTTTTCTTGTGATACGTAGAAGCCAAAAAAAAAAACACCCATAAAAATATTTGTCATACAAGCAAGGTATTTTTTTTTTTTTAATATTATTTTCCGTATTAAATTAAGAGATTCATTTTGAAGAAATTATTTTAAAATAAAACATTTACATCATTGGATAGTTTTTATATATATATATATATATATATATATATATATATATGTCTGTCTTTTTCTTTTTAAATACTAATTGCAATTTACTGAACAAAATTTAGTATTAGTAACAATCTTACTATATTTCTATTTCTACATAAGCTTATTTTTTGAACAATTTTAATAAACTACAATATAGTTCATACAAGTGCAAATTAACATTAAAATTAAATGTGATATCTCTGCTACTTTCACAAATGGTTTACACACGAGTGTGTGTGTGTGTGTGTGTGTGTGTGTGTGTGTGTAATAAAGACAAAAGGAAAACTTAACACCACGTTTCATCCTCTGATGGACTTCATCAAAACAAATGTAAGGACTTTATTTTTAAAAAACAAAATCCTTACATTTGTTTTGATAATATGTATCAGAGGATAAAAATTCTTAAAGTTTTTCTTCTGTCATTATTTTATATTGTCTTTTTAAAGGAATATTTTTATTTATATCTGAATTTATAAACACACGGACAGCATTTGCTGACATAAGATACACTTAAAAAAAAAAAAAAAAAATTATTTCAGTATGTTCAGGATGCTAGTGTTAATGAGAATAATATTGAGGAATAGTAAAAATATAAATAAATGCTTGTAAAATAGGATTTAAAAGGCTAGAAAATCCATCCGATGCATAGACAAAGAGAAATACAAACCAAGCTTGGAATGCACTTTTGTAACATATACTTATTCTTAATCTATAATTGTTTGAGCACCAAAAACATGTATTCTTTCCTATAACAGTCAAATATTCAAATGTTAGGTTTTTATTTATTTAAATAAATTGTGGATTGGCCAGTAATGCACATGTGTTTTTTCAATACACTATTTTCTCAGGTCATACTAGGTACACTTATGCATATATAATTTACTAAGTATTGTATAAAATATGACTTCTATAAAGGAGAAAGAAAAAAAAAAGAAATGCACACATATATACATACCCAATCTGAAACTGCATTGTTAAGCTTAAGTCTTTATAACAGTAATTTAGTCTTAGAGGCACATAAACAAGGGGTTTAAAACTATGTAGAAAAGAACTATTTAAATGTGGAGAGGGAAAGCTTTTGTCTAAAATCAAAAGCTTGCAATGAGAGATAATGGCATTCTTTTAGGAATAGTTTGACATTCCAGGTTCAGTTGACATTTTTTTTTTTCAATAGATGAAGACAGTTGAAGAATGGATGGCATAGAGATATAAATGAAGCGGCAACTACATCATTGCTGAATGAACTAAATAAAAATGGACACATCCTATTCCCAGATAAAAAACAAACATAAAAAACACACTCACACATATGTAGATAAGTAATACAATGGCAAAATAAGTAAAATAAACATCAACTAGCAGATAAAGTCATATCCACTCCTAACACATAAATGTACTAAAATGTATAGGCACATCATTGATAATAAAAAAAAAGCATGTCTTTAGTTTTTAATATAGAGAAATAGATTTTCAGACAAATACAATAAATATTTGAAATCATCTAAAAAGTTATAGACAGTAGAAAAGATGAAAGAGATAGAAGAAGAAAATATGTTACAAAGATAACCAACGAAAAATATATTTTAGAGAGAGAGGGGAGGAGGACGAGAGATGAAGATCGATTGAAAGAGCAAAATAATAAACTAGAGATTGCCAGCTGTTAACATGTAAGTAGGTACATAACTGACAGAAAGGAAAAAAATATGTAAGCCAGGAAGAGGAAGAGACACCGAGTGCAGAATCTACGGCAGCAGCTGACTTGAAATAAGTAAACAGGGAACTGGCATGGAAGAAAGGCATTAACAACAAAAATGAAAAGGTTGAATGAACACAGAAGAAAAAAATAAAAAATCAGTCCTTACCAGCAGGCAGGGATCTTAAATCAGTATTTGTGTGATGACTGGGAGAGTGGGGAATCTAATTACTATTGTAGGAGAACAAGTGAGTGCCCACATCAAGCAATGGAATTCTTGCCTCCTTTCACACACACAAACACACAACCACAACTCTACCCCTGTTGTCAGTCACAGCCGTCAGTTGAAAGTGTCACTTGTGTCCAACTGTGTATGTCCTGTTTAAAATCTTCCTTTTCTATTTTTTTTAAGGTGCTAAAAATCTGTTGTAAGGGTAGCCGTTATTAGGAAGCGGTCCAATCCATCATTCATAGGAGTGAACTCCCAGAGTCTTTGTCCACAATATAGTGGGAGCAGAAAAACCCATAGCCGATAATAGTAGTGGTTGTAGTGGATATTTTTATGTCACTATTTGGCAATATATGATTATGGCAAATTTTACAAGTACATGAATATGTCAGTAGTCAGAGATGCGAGACATATTTCAATCATTTAGATGGCTTCTCAAAGACCCCAACAAACAGTGGGAAATTCACAAAAAGAATCTATAACAGTAGTAGACGGTGGGGGAGGGGGGTGGAATTGTTGTTCAATGGAAGAAATCTTCCTCCCCATCTCTGTCACTTTTCATTTTCTGTATCAGTCTCCTTAAAATAGCAGTAACACTGTGACGGACAACAATGATGATGATGAAGTTAAAAATGCTTGTGTGTTGAGGGCTCTTGGGATACATACATAACAAGCTGATATTCATGGAAGGAAATGTGTCTGCGTGTGTGGGGAGAGGAGGGAAGAGGGGGATGTCATCACTGATGTGTGCCTTTTTGTATCTCTTTCTCTCCCTCGGAAACTTGCAGTAGTCCTAATTCCAAGTTTATTACCATTTCTGTTGCCACTACAGCAACTAATTTTTATTTATTTATTTTTAAGTACTGGACTGCTTATAACTAAAATTAAAACTTAAGAATGACAAAGAGAGAAAACTGGACATGGTTAACTATTAGGGTGCTGACAATTGGGAAGAAGGGTTGATGATATGGACATATGATGTGACAATTTTTTTTTCCCATTTTGAATAAAGTTTTTTTTACCAGGATGGAGGAGAGGTTTGAAATATTTACATACTTGCTCGCTATGTAGACATAAACTAATATAAAATTCTTTAGTATTGCTAGTATGATTGGTTCTACCCAGCATTTTTTTAATAGCTCTTGTTTATCACAATCTACTAATTGATAAAGCAATTTACAAAACATTGAAACTTTCTAAAATTATGTTAAATATTTTTTTTAAATTAATAAAAAGCTTTAATCACCTCCCTACCATCATAAAGTTGCCTCCCTGTGCCTTTTCTATAAATACTTTCATGGTAATTGTTTGGATGAGCTCTTTACTATTTACTAGATTTTATGAATGCAAACAGTACTAGACTAGCAATGAGGTCTCTTCTTGCTTGTAGAACTCCCTTCCAGCCCCATGCTTTCTAACCAAGTTTAATCTTCAAAAATTTAAATGCAATGTCAATTGCTATCTACTGACCTCCTAATTACTCTTCTTCTGTACTCGTTTCTTAGTCGTGTTTATTTTCTAATTCTTCCACACTCAGTAACCCCTTGTGTCTTAGTGGCTTTAATGCCTTGAATGGGGATGAACTTGATAAAAAAAAAAAAAATTTATAATATGAAATATGGTAAAAATATAACCCAGTTTGAGGTAATTTGTTTTCTTTAAATCACTGTTCAAGCAAATAACACATTGGAAAGGAAATGTTAATCTTAGAATTCTTCTCCCAGCCTCCAGAGTTCCATTTTAAAAATTCTGAAATGATTAAAAAGTATTAATATTAACAGGCTTTTGTCAGTTTAAATCCAGAGACAGATTATTTTTTAAATGTTTTTCAGTTGAAATTTCAAAGTGTGGGTTAATGGCACACAAAATGGAACTGACAAACTGAGTTTAAGCTTTGACTATTTTACCCTAATATCCTTAGAAAAAGTAGAAATCCACTTCTCTCATCCAGGAGTTAACAGCAAAACATCAGGAGCCCTTTTAATCATGTTAAGTCACTGTTATAGGTATACTACAAAACAAACCAGAGATGATTTCTTTTACCATAAAATTCAATACAGCCTGTTGTATGTTAATTGGAAAGGAGATGGGCACTGTCAAATAATGCCCATTGTCCCAAGTGAAGACACACAGTCAATTTACTCAGCATGGCACACCAACACTTCAATAAGTCATTGAAAATGAATGAATGAAATTCATTTGGGAGTTATTAAGAGAAAAGTTTTAAAAATAAAAGCATACATTTGTCATCTAAAAAAAATTAAAAAATAAATAGCAAGAACTATAAAAATTCCTAATACAAAAGTAAAAGGTTTTTTTTATCACCTCAATTCAATATCAGTGAATTTCTATTAATATTTACTAAGCATAGCTTTGTACAGAACAGGGTGTGAGGCATAAAGTAAAAATTGAACTCTCTCCAAAAGTAATATCATCTTTTATATGGTCTAACACTTAGTATTGGGACAAAAAGCAACAATAATAAAATGGATTAATCTAGTAAAGAACTAATAGTGACACTGTTTTTGTATAGTCATTTTTGAGGATTATAAACCACAACTTTATTTGTTAATCACTATTTTTCATATATTATAAAAACTAACACTTCTACTTTTACATGTAATAGTCGTGTTGTCTATCTTATTAAAGTCTTCAATTACTGGTTTACATGTCATTATTTATTTTAAGTGCCCATGCTTTGACATTTCTGTTGAAATAAAACATTTGGAAGCAGATGTAATAGAGATCATAAAAACTTTTATAACCTGCCTAGAATATATTTTCAAATAGTTTTAAATAATATCAACCATTTTTCTAGAAAATATCTTGAATGTTATTTCAAGAATAAATTATGAGTATAATTATCTGAAGGTTTGCTTTGTAAAAATCTGACAAATTATAACACTCAATCAAAAGTTGGAATACAGCAAAAGGAAAGTATAATTGAAGAGTAAATATAACGAAGTGGAAATAATTTAGAACCAATTAAAAATACAATTTCTTGCATGAGGAATGGTCATCTGTTTCATATGTACGTTTGCATTAATTTCATTTTTTGATTTAAAATTTTAAAAGTTTGACCAATTTACACACAAACAAACTATATATATATATATATATATACAAGGAGCGATGGGTATTGTCACCATATTATTTTTTTAATTTCGTGTGCATATGCATTGTTCATTTTTAATTTTGTTGATTGCATATTATAGTAGGGTCAGTTGAACACCGTTTGTGAGAAAAAGTACACCATGGCGCAATTCACTCTGTCAGAAATTTGAAAACGGCATGCTGTACTACTTGGCATTCACACCAGAAGCTCCAATACAAACATTTCAGAGTGCTTGGGTGTCAATCTTAAGACAGTGCAGAGGATTCAGAAAGAGTTGGAGGAGTCTAATGGTGATTATGAATGTATGGCAACTCGGAAAATTCAGTCTGATCATTCTGATAAGAAAAAGAACTCCTAGATTTGTTGGCAAAGACCTCAGACTAAACACAATGGCCTACATCAAGTGCCTAGAGGAGGAAGTACAGCCCTAGGTTGAGAGGGTTGGTGCTGGAAGACCCTATGTCTGACAACAAGACTGCACCATGGCACACAAGCAGGAGAACCCAGTTATGGCTGTCAGGCAATTTTTGTGACAACACCACCCCTTACATCTGGCCACCAAACTCCCCAGACTGCAACCCCCTTGATTATTATGTGGAGGGTGCAGACCAACAAATTCATTGTAACACCCAAAGATGAACTGAAGGCAAGGATTATGGCAGCATTCACCAATTTAAACAGGAGACCGTCCAGAAGAGTTGCAGAAGATTCCAAAGTCATCTGGAGGCCGTTGTTGAAGTCAATGGTGACTTTACTGAATAAATTTACTATTTAGCATTTCAAGATAAATTTGTGTAATTTTGGTAAATATATCTGTTAAAATGAGATGTCATTGTTATTTTCATTTTTGTGTAATTTAGTTGACAACTTATCCATTGCACTGTGTGTGTGTGTTTATATATATATATATATATATATATATATATATATATATATGCACACACACACACACACCACTGGCAGTAAGAATAACTGGAATTTTTACTGATATTAAAATGTTGGTGGGGAGGGAAAGAAGATATCTAAATTTAGTATCCGATAACAATTTGATAAAAGTTAATATCTTTCAGCTGGTGAAAATACCAATATATTTTTATGGATAATTTAAAGTGCAAATATATATATATATATATATATATATATATATATATATATATATATATATATACACACTTTAGAAATTGTAAATAACAATTGCAGACAATAACATTCATAAATTTCCAACAGTTACATTAGTTTGCAAAAGTATCATACTATTTTAAAAGTATATTTGAATAGATAAAATATTTGAAATTGATAGTTTAATTAGAAATATATTATAGTTTCTTTTAATTTGTTTTGTACTGATTGTAGCATTTAAGCAAATGTTTACACCCGTGAAAAGACCAATTCCCAAAATGATTGAATGTAGCTAACAATATAGTGTGTTGAAAACTTCTTAGATAAAAAAAAAAATAAAAATAGAAACACACACACATGTTTCTTCAGATTTTGGGAAGTGGGTTGGGGTAATAACTTTTCAACACCTCCTAGAATATAACAATAATTTCCATGCTCAGTCTCTTTCAACCAATCATTTGTAGTTGTTTTATTCACATGATTATAGGTTCTTAGAAAAATCAATAAACAGTTTTATAGGAAGAAAGAAAGATTTACAGGCACTGACAGAAAAAACAAACATTAAATACAAATAATTTATAACCATCATTCAATAATGTGAGGAGTAGATTAAAATGATTAGAATATTGATCGTTTTTGTGGTGATCGTTCAGTAATTCAATTGTTGGGAGAAGGCAAAGAAGTCACATAATTTTTTTAATCAATATGTTCTTGAGCTGGAAAAAATTCCTTGGAAGAGAGAAAAAATAAAGCTCTTGCAGACACTCATTTCCACAAAGTGGCATTTTTCTTTTCAATAAAAATTTCCTTCATCTAAAATTCTTTCTTTTAACAAAAAGAAAATTATCATCATCATGCAAAAATAAATAAGTAAATAAATCAATCCGTAAAATAATAAAATAAATCAATCCGTAAAATAATAAAATAAATCAATCCGTAAAATAATAAAATAAATCAATCCGTAAAATAATAAAATAAATCAATCCGTAAAATAATAAAATAAATCAATCCGTAAAATAATAAAATAAATCAATCCGTAAAATAATAAAATAAAGAAATCCATGAAATAATAATAGTGATCCTCAAGAGCATCATAAAATTTTAAATGATCAAAATTAATCAAAACTTGTCAAAAATTTTGTTTGGTGTAATTTTTTTTTTTCTGAAGCTGAT